>BSSO01001771.1:0-21901 GCA_030267885.1 Mesembryanthemum crystallinum | reverse complement strand
AACGCTAACAAGCTTCTCGAGTCTCTCTCTTGAGAACACTAACTAGTTTCTCAAGCATACCTAACCCTTAGCCTAACATCATATATATAGGCCTAAGGGAAAATCCTAACTCAAACATGAATAGGAAACTAAAAGATCTAGGACTCTTTACTAGTCCTAAAAAGATTACAATTGCAACTACTAGGAAACTCTCCTTAAACTAAACTTCCTAATACAATAACAATTAATTAGGAAAGTAGATAATAAGCCAGTTCTTCTCAATATTGCAAACACTCGGAGTGAATCGCCTTGCCAAGCAAGTCAAGAGCCCACGGAACAACCGTGCATGCCCGTGCACAAATCAGCATGGCCGTGCACTACTCCTCGCCACTCCAAACGAAGCTCCTGCCTGGGTGGCACGGCCGTGCCATAAGTTGGCATGGGCGTGCTGCCCCCGTAGTCGCAACTTGCACTTCTTCTCCTCATGCGATCGATCCCACGAACCTCCCGAGCCATCCCGGGTCCAACCCATGTCGGGCTTGCGAGGCCCAACACTACCAAACAAGCTTGTTTCAAAACGAAAAAAATCAACTCGATGCAACATAAGACTCTCATAAACATGAGAGAGCCTTATGTATTATATGAATAAACTCGTATTGTGGACTGTGGTGTATAGATTATAATTTGTTTACATTAACTAAGCCTTTTTCTCTTTAACTAAACTGAAAATTAAATTGGCCTGGGTTTGCAAAATATAACGAAATGAATAGAAATATGTAAAAACATAACTAGACTCAGATGAAATTTGCAATTTGCAATTTGCAACCAATATCCTTTTGGAAACAGATTATTGTTTAGACAATACTCGTTCATCATAAATTCTTGCGTATAACCGTCTAACTATTAAATGACCTATTTTAATGATAATTTTTTGCAATTTATGTGCTACTTTTAGTCATTTAGGAGTGACTTTATACAACTTAGCATATTTTAATAAAATTAACCTAAGTTGTAAAAGTCACCCTTAAGTTGCTTAAAGTAACACCTTAATTGAAAAAAATAGCCTCCAGATTGAGTCATCTACCGATTAGACGGTTGCGCAAGAATATTACTCGTGGTCCATTTGTTATAGAGGAATCTATTTGCTATTTTGGCCATATCCTTATCAATGTCGTTTCACCGCAAATGACTACAAGAATATTTCCCTGTTTGGTTTGATGTATAAATGAGTGGAGTCTATATATTCTGCCCATTCAAGCCTTGAAGGAGCCAACTTTAGAATCTTCACATAAAAATCACAAAAAATTCATTCTTGCTTCTTTTATTCCTTTTTTTCTCCCCACTCTTTTCTCCACTTTTAGTAACTCTCATCAAAAAGAACATTTGTTATATGGGTGCTTTTCTATTGGGAAATTTGTGGTCGCCGCATCTCAATTGATTTTTTGTGTGATTGTTTTGACATCCAACGAGTTCCAAATTCTACTGTTTGTTATTAATCGTGAATTTTGTATTTTATTTTTATCTTTAATTGGTCATAATTAATAATTATAAAAATAAATAAAAATAAAAAATAAAATTGGTCATGACTAATATGTGCAAATCACTTCAATTAATTAACGGGTCAAATTTGCCTAATTATTATCAACGGCTAAGATCGTCATGTTATAGTGATTTGCCCTACATTATAGTGGTTGACAACCACCAAATAGACTTCGATCATATATATACTTGCATTCCATGCCATTGGGGCCAAACAACTTGCTTTGCTACTTTATGCTCTTTTTATATTTCAAGTGCGATGGAATATACGGTATATCTGTCTAATTCTGATGTATAACTTCTTGTGGATGTCATATTTTTCATTTCGAAAACTTGAAAATTCAAGAAAACTTATGAGAAACTTCTTTGTATAGGATAATACAGTACTTGTCTTTAACAATCTCAAGAGTCCCAAATTGCCTTTGTTTTGATAATTTTGTACTAAATCTTGCAATAGTGTTTAATCTAAATTTAAAAGTTATTTTAATCATGTTATTAAAAATGATGGTCAATAGATATTCAGGATTCTAAGCAAAAAAGTGTCAAATAAAATTCTCTTTCAAGTTTTCACATTTCTTGAAGGGCTTAAAGGTAGATGGAATCAAATTTTTGTTAACGCACTTAAAAGATGACACTCATAATACTGCAACATTTTTTGATTTCCAGATAACTCTACAATCTAAAGTTAAACTATTGACGATATTTCCGATGCATTTTAGAATCTAACTTCCATAGTATATATTCTACTCGATTTCTTTGTTGTTCTTTTTTTTTTATAATTTTTTTTTCCAGATATCTACAACCACTACTAGAAAATGCGCGATCTTTTACGACAGTATTTTCCGTCGCCAAAGATTAATTACGACGGGAATCTCGTCATCATCCTGTCCTAAAAGGTTGTCGTCGTAGTTGTACTTGAACAACGGTTTTTACGTATTTCCCGTCGTGAACGGTATTCCCTGTTGCAAAAAGTCAATTACGATGGGCTTTTACTACCGTCATGATTTGGTTGTTGTAAATAGTCTAGTATTAGAGGAGGTATAAAAAGTGATAAGAATCAAACTCTGTATATACTCTTGATAAGTAGAATGTTTAATTTCTAAATAACTCTATTAGTTCAAAAAGGACAACACAAAGATCCAAACACTGAGCATAGATACTAAACGACAACACAAAATAAAGTTGGGCCAGCCCTGCGTATATTAGGCATGGTCTTTGATCTGGCTCATCATTTAGCAAATAGCAGAGTTGGCCCAACACCAGCAAGTAAAGTTTCAGAAGAAAAGGTCATCTCTCAAAGAATTTTTTTATCATCAGCCTGTCCAAGAATTTTTTTTATTTTATTATTATTTTTTGTTTTTTGTTTTGAAAGATTAGGAAAATAAAACGTTAGGAAGCTCCTATCAGAGTAGGAACTTAACCTAAGAGATATTTGCGCTCACTACTTACCCCTTTCAAACATGATGGTGTCCAACTCTAAGTTACCCTACCTATGTGTATGTTCAACAATAATAACAATCTCAACCACATACCCTAGTTCAACCATTAAATCGGTTGCAAAGTTACCTTCCTCATATGTATGTTCAACAATAACCTGATTAAATGGAGCCAATAAGCAACACCAATCACGAGATCTTAGGCTTTAATATGATTTGACCAATATTATCTGTTTTTTTTTTTCAAACTCTAAAGATCTTGTTCAGTTATTCAATAGGTATTTGCCCCACTAGCAAATAAAGTATCTTTTAGCCACATCCAATGAAAAACACGTGCAAAAGAAGTTCCTCCTTGAAAAAGAAGTAAAAAGAAAATTCTTGCTCAATTAAATCTAACTAAGAGTTATACAATTTCACTATAATAAGTAATCATTAGGAAGAAAACATATATATAGATTTGTCAATATTGATGGTTTCAGAACCCAAATTGTCAAATAAGTTATAACCCATACACATTTTATTTACTAGGTTATTTACATATACTTTAACTATTATATCAATAAGACATAGAAAAGAGTAAGGATTGAAATCAGACAAAATCATCCTTCAATTGTTTGTAGTGTTATTTATTAGTGCTTTTTACTGTAACAAACCTCAACTACTACAAGTAGCCTAGTAAACGATAGTGTGTTATTATTATATTTTCCTTGATTAATGCGTGGGGTCCAAAGTCTCATCTTTATACTTCTCCTCCGATGGCTCAGATCTACCTCTAAAACTCTTAAAGCATTCGTTAGCTGTTCGATCATACGCTGACATAGCAGTATCCTATTTACAACGACATTAGGTGTTTTTATGTCCCCTAGACCTAAGGCTAGATTTGGACTAAAAGAGATGAGAGAAGTGATGATCAACTATATTAATGTTTAGCAGATTTGGTTTTTCAATTGTTCTCTTTAGCAAATTTTCCAATTTTGTGAATAATGAATAGGGGTCTATGCCAAGGGAATCCGTTACAACATTATATTTTTATTCTTTGTGCGGAAATTCTGACATAGATGTTGATGATACTATGATATTAGCCATAGCAACAAAACAAAGCCGCCATACCATTAAAGCCATTAACAAATGTCAAGACATAAGATTTATTTTAATAAACCAGCTTATCAATGTACTAAAAATATAAACACACAAATTATTGATACTTTCCAAGGAATTTGTATTTTGGGTATTCGATCATTAATAATAGAGTTACTTATAATACTTGAGCCGAAGTACTAGAATAAACATCTAAGCACCTATTAAGGTGGAGGTTAATGAGCTATCCCAAGCTGGTAAAGCAACTCTCATTCAAATAAATCTTATAGTTGCATCTATTTATAGTATGTAAAGTTTCACTCTTCTATTCCCTAATTTGAGTCAGTTGGATAATATTAATCATAACTTCCTTTGGGGGCCTTGTATTTTTTAAGGCCCATATCTTTTTGGTTGGGATAAGGTGTGTCAGCCAACATCTCTAAGGGGGCTTGATATGTGTAAAATTGGTTCAATTAATAAGACAATGCAAATAAAGTTATTATGATGTATTTTGACGGAACCCAAAGTAGGTGGGTCAAATTGGTTTCACATAAATTTTTTAAAGGTAAAGAGTGGCTTAGTTTACTATATGGAAAATGAACTCTTGGCGGTGGTATAAACTTTTAGACCAAATGGAGATTTTTCGGAAATGTTTGAGATAACACGTGGGTAATGGTCTCTCTATTGATTTTTGGAAAGATAACTAAGTGTGTTGCTATGCTTTGTTCTCAAATTGGATTATGATGACTTGCTTTTTGACAAAATATTCCAGTTAATATGTTGTTCACTGATAAGTGACAACAAGACTTGGGTATGTGGATTTTTTGTCTCGTGTAGTCCCAGCAGAGGTGGTATAACTTATTTAGGGTATTCCTATAATTCTATTTATGATAAGATGTATAGGAGTTTTTCTACTTGGGTGTGTTCACGGGTAAATATGATACTTCGTTATCTCAGGGGTTACGAGATAAGTTCAAGGACAAGTGCGCCTTTAGCTGGATTTAGGATCTTAACCTTCCTAATATTTTACTCCGTTATTCTTGTCAATCATGGCCTCAAGCTTTAGCTCTACTTGGGAAGAGTATTGGTATGTCCTCCTCCTCGAACTTGACCTTTGTAGTATCTTTAAAATTTCTCCGAAAATCTCTATATGAGTGGTATTTCATTCTAATTTACTTGGTGGTTGTTTAGGTTCAGTCGCAATAAAATTGAATTTTTTAAACTTTGTTAAGAATACTACATATATAGCACATATGATTCAGAATAGTTTTACGTAATGGTTTGACTTAGAACAACTTAATTCGGATATTGACAATTCTGGAGCCTTAAGAATAAATCTAATATGAAGGTACATAGGATTGGTGTCACTTGGAAAGTTCTTGGGAGCGATTATGTTGAGTTGAATTTCCACGGATCTAATTAGAAACACGAAATGCAACTGCTGGCTTTATCATTAGAAGTCATTCAGGTGAGACGGTCTCATTGGGTGCGAGACTGTGTAAAACCTCTATCTAGGTAGTAGAAGTTTTATACCTATGAGAAGGTGTTAGAAATATTACAGATAGGAGACAATCTAGCATTGACTAAAGCTATTAGAGGTTAGTAGCATATCCCTTGAAAAATTGAAAATATCGTCGTTGATGCGCAATAGGATTTGCTTCTTCCATAAGGTTGAGGTGCTATGTGCAAATTGGGAAACTAATGCAGCGACTGATTTTATAGCTAATGTTGGCCATGGCACACCTCAATCACTTTACCAGTTGAATTTTTCGACCCGTCTTTAACTACCAACAAGTCCATGTGTCACTCTCTAAACTTGAATATCAAAGTGAGAGTGTAATTAACATTTCTCATTTTGGATTTCTTGCCATTTCAAAAAATAAAAAATAAAATTGGTTCACACTAAACACAATGGGCCCAAGATAATATTTGAATAATCCGCAAAAATTGAAAGGTCCAAACTCCGAAGACCCCATTAATTTTCTTGCCCCTTCCATTTTCTCTCTCCTCAGCTATTCATGGCATGTCTCAAACAACTCCCTAATCTCTGCAACTCTCATCACTCTTACCATTTCCATGGCTTACCTAAAACTTATCTGCGCCTCCATTTTCACTCTCTCGTGCTCTTCTTTTTCCTCTTTTTCACTCACACAACAACAACAACAACAACAACAACAAAAGGCATGATTTTTAGGATAGCTTCATTTCCTCTTTCATTTGAACCCTTACAACTCTAATCGCACCCCTCTCGATTTCATTCAATTAAAGCTTCAAAATCTCCATGTTCTTGTTTCTAATTCATGAAATAAGAGTGCCCATCTAATTTATTGATGATTTGTTGCAGTAATTGTTGTCAAAATCAAGTCTTTGAAGGTTTCTTACACCCTTTTTAATTGGGCACCTACCTGATATGATATCCTTCTGATCTAGCTGTAACAATCTTGATCTCTTTGTTGCTGTAGGATCTTTAGGCATTTTGGTTCATTACCCGTGTTCTGAGTTTCTGGGTTTGCTGAGTTTCAGCTGGGAATTTATTGTGGTTTCTAGGGTTTAACCATCTAGGGTTTCTTAATTGGGAAACCCAAATTCTTGTAGTTTGTGTGTCTAGTTTGTTCAAACACCTTAGCTTCTTAGAGGGATGAATTATTTGGATGGGTTAATGTAAATAGGTCTAATTTGGCATACTGGTTATTTGAAACTGCCCACCTTGTGAATTTGTTCTGAAATGGCTGCAAATGGTGCTTCTTTTGTGGAGTGGAAAGAGGAATATGTCTCTCAGGAGCGAGGCGGCCGCATAGTTCATTATATATTGAAGGATTCTTGTGGGAAGTCTATACTTGCGGTGGTGGGCACTGAGAGGAGTCTTCGGCACATGGTCTATGTTGTGGCTGAGGAGTTTTTGAGTTATTCGGGCACTGATAATCCAATTCAAGCTGGTTATAAATGGAGATCGAGGAGGGAGGTGGTTGACTGGCTTACATCTATGCTAGCCAAACAGCAGCAATCAGGTGATCCATGAGTACTATCAGCTTCACTTCATGTTTACATATGTCACTTATTAGTTACTACGGCAATGTAATTTATTGATAACTTACAATTCAGTTTGATTGTTTACAATTTTGCATTACAATTGATGTGTTCTTGCTATTTGTTTGCACCTTGTGGTTGAGGGGTGTATATTGCTCACTGGATTTCCTTGTGTGTAATGGCTATTTAATATAAGTGTTGTCTGAGGGATCTAGATGGAGTATCATATATCTTGATGTGTGTTCACATTTCATCAAATGGGTACTGCGTAGTTGAGTTGAGGCAGTTGATGATTTTATATAGTACTACTTCTTTATTCCCCATAGTGCTTTCTTAACAAGGGTGGAAAATCATTCTAATGTATGGTGGCATTCCCAAGCACTAGTTCACCTTTGATAGTGATGATTAAGAACCTCCAAGCTTCCTATTCAATTGATAATTTCTTCAACTCTTTGTTTCTCTTGGCTTGATGTAAACGAACTTTAATCCTTATTGTCTGGACTAAGAAAGGTAGTTATTATCCTGCACTTTGGAGAGGAATAACTAAATCTTTCGATTAAAATTGCATTTGTGTCGCCCTTTTGTTCCTTTTACAGTCTAGGAATTCCAATTTATTGACAATTATTTCGATTCCTGATGTTTAAGCCTGAATCTTGCAAGTTCTGTATTGAGATTGGTCTTTTCTGATCTGAACTTGGAAGTTGTCATGTTAAGGTGTTGCTTGGGTCATTGGGTGTACTAGCTAATTGTTACTTTGTTAATGCTCCATTAAGTAGATGCATCTTTGTCTCATTACATCATAGCTTCATACTCAGATATGCTTTAAAGTCGCAGTTAAAAGCTGCTTATAATGTTGCCTAGCATCTAATATGCTGACAGTTGCCATCTACGGCCACCCTTTCTGAGCATTGTTTAGGAACTTACATTTGTGTATCATGCGTTTTCACAGATTCACCAAGAGGTGATTCAACAGTGTCTTTAGGAACTTCTGAGTTAAGTGCTCAACATATGTCATTCGCTGATAAAACGGTATGCTCTTAGACTCTGAATACATCTTGATTTTTATGCATTTTACATGAATCTTGATGTTTCGTTTGCACTTATCAGGATCATCGTGTGAGAAATTTGAGGCAATCACACTCAGACGTTGTGTGGTTAGGTGCTGCATGGACTTGTGGGAAGCAGCTTAAACATTACCCAGCATTTTGCAGGAATGGCACCACAATAGCAGTGAGTATCTCTTATTATCTGCATCCTGCTAAGAAGTTATGCCGTCAAATCTTGATTCTTGCACAGTAAACAATTAAACATATAGTTATTAATGTGTACTGAGGGTGAGTGCAATGATTGAGATTCTTACAAGGAACTTTGTTCTATTATACCTTAAAACTAAAAGGAATTAGATTGCTGATTCGACAGTCTGAATATGGTGGAACTAAAAGGGTTACAATTAAAATGTGATAAGGCTTTGTCCAGGAGCCTTAGCTGTGTACTCAGTTTCTACTCAATCCCAATTTAGCGAAATCTAGTGTTCGGTTTCATGCAGTGACTATGCAAAGGTTACCAAAAAGCTTTGAGCTTCGTGTGGTGTGTTTTTCAGTTGCCTCAGGTTTCAACTTTCAACTCCTTGTGGGCTACCTTTTCATGTGACAGGGAGTAAGGGTTAAAAATGCGGCGTGTTTGGCTGATATATCCTCCCAGGGATAAACCCTAACCTTTGCCCAGCAACTGGGTGGCTGAGGAGTGTGGACTACAGGGCCCATATTGTACCTCCCCCAAACAAACAATACATTCAAGGGTTTGTGTACCATTCTCATTGCAGTATACATGAATACATAACATGATAGTAATCAGCTCTATGAAGGATCGCTCGTCTGTGGTCATTTGCTTTTTTCTTTTTTTTTTTTTTCTTTTTTTTGCTAGGAAACATAGCTTTCAAATAAGAACACAAGCTTTAAAGGGTGGTTGAGTTCCTCAATGGGTTCAATCTGCTACACACTACACACTAAACACTCATTACCTCCTTCCTAGTTGTGCATATTATATAGGCTACAAGAGATTCTAGTTCAACTACAATTTGGACACTACTCACTTTCATAACTAATTCCCTACACTAATAGGCAACTCTACTCTGACTTCGAAACAAGACCATAAAAACCTCCTATCCTAATTACTCAATCAATCTCCGTTACTGCGACCTCTTGACTCATAATCTCAAATTTTTAGAACAATGCTACTATATTTGATAACGCTGTGTCCCTCAAGCATCAAGCAGAAAATCATAGAGTAAACTAATTCCCTACCAAGTTGAATCTATTCCCTATTAGTTTTACTACGAGTCAACTAGCTTCTGAAGCAAACATAATTTTATTCATTTTGTTGGATTGTAACGAGCTAACAATGGGGTTGATCCCAACATCTTCTGGTTATATGATATGAGTCAAATATACGCTTTTATGGATGTGCCCTTTTAGTAGTATTCTGTTGTGTGCATCATGTCCCTTAAATATTTCTACTCACGAACTTTATTTAGTGGTTGAGAAATTGTTTAAGGGTCTTCTTCTAAGAATTCTTGTAATGCTGAAAAGAAAGGCCTATTTGAAGGTTACATTCAAGAACACGTTTTTTCAGAATGCTTATGCTGATGAGCACTTCTTTGCTTTCTTTCAGGTTCAGTCTTTTGTATTTGTTATGGCTAAAGAAGAAAATCGCTATGTTGCATATTTGGATGATATGTATGAAGACAGGAAGGGGCAGAAGAAAGTGAAAGTGAGATGGTTTCATCATAGTCAGGAAGTGAAGGGTGTAGTTCGTTTGCGAAATGCTCATCCCAAGGAAGTTTACATTACACCTTATACACAGGTGATAAGTGTGGAGTGTGTTGATGGTCCGGCTATAGTTTTGACGCGAGAGCACTTTGAGAAATGTTTAGGAAGCTTTCCAGATGATTTACTGGGCAAAGTGCATCTTTGTGCACGCCAATTTAGAAGTAATAAAATCAAGCCATTTGATTTAAGTAAAATGAAGGGTTATTTTGATCAGCCAATTATTTCCTGTTTGGAGTCCAATACCTTTCCAAATTCAGATTCTATGTGCCGTAATATGGGAGGGGATGCAGTTAAGGTGTTTAGGTTAGGGCAAAATGTAGGGAAAGGTACTAAGAGAAAAAGGAATGCTAGAGATCAAGAAAGCTTTTTGACAGCTTATACTGATGCAAAAGGCAATGGAAGGAAGAAAGCGTTGTTTGTACCGCTGTATAAGAATGGTAACTCTGATGTGTATGATAAAAGACTTGTTTCCTTCAAGAATCTGGAATGCCAGCGCTGGCATACTCAGCTTTTCAAGGTAAATGACAAAGTAGAACTGCTGTGCCAAGACAGTGGTATCCGAGGCTGCTGGTTTAGGTGTACTGTTTTGGAGATAACTCGAAAACAAATGAAAGTCCAATACAGAGATGTGGAGGACCAGGACGGATGTGGAAACCTTGAGGTACAGTGTTCATACCTTTTTCTTAATACACGTGATAAGGTGCTTCATGATTATAGTTCTTGACACATTATTATCTGTTCAATTTTCTAACTTCAATGATTCGCTGTGTGTCTGAGTGTGTTTCCTGCATAAATCTAGATTAAATCCAAACCTGAATATAGTATCCGAACATTAGTTAGACATGAAACCTCTTTTTTTCCCCTTGCTCAATTAATGGACCACCTTTGTCATTGATGAATGAGTAACCTTGCCAGTGAAGATTTGCTTTAGTATTATCTTGTGTTTCTGTTTTCCATGGCAGTGATTGTCTGTTATCGATTACTTCAATTTGTTTAGTCTGCAAGATCTCTTGGTAGGAGTTCAGTGCCAAGGACTTGTTTACTTGGATGTAATTTTGATTACAATGTAAATGCATCATTTTAGTGAGTGCTAGAAGTATTGATGTTTACAACCAACCTAACCTAACAACTAGACATTTAATGAGTAGCCATGAGTATGTTTATAACTAAAAAATCTCAACTACATTGTAATTACCATTACATCCAAGTAAACACCACCCAAGTGTGATATGTACATACAATGTTAGGCGGACGATGTTCTCTTGCATCACCTACTCTTTTAGATTGTTGGAATTTAGAAAAAGGAACACTAATAATTTTTTCTTTAGTAACATGATCATGTGATTTTCCCAAGAAAGTCCAATGTTGGTGTACATGCAGTTTTGATTTCCCGCAGAAGTCTTAATACGACTAATGCATATTAGAAAATTTAAGTTCTCATACCTACACGCATGGATTTGGATTATTGGCTGATTTTTCCTATTCTGAAACAGTATTAAGTTGCATGATCTAATTTGTTTCTCTTTGCTAAGGAAGTATAATTAATAGGAGAGTAAAGATTAGCGAATGAGGTCTCGACCTAGTTGTTAGTACAGACACCCGCACCCTAGGAATAATGAAAAATACTAGCCTTTTTTCCCCCAATGGCCTCAAAAGAAAAAAAAAAAGAAGTAAAGATCTATCCATTTACAAAATTTGATTCATGAGGTCCAAAAGTTCTTGATTTTATTGAGTGGTACATGGTGACCAAGGTGAAATGTTGCCAATGGGATTTCAAGTGCAAATGTATCAACCAGTTCTTTGGTAATTACTATTCTATGAGCTAAACATGATATATGTAATCCTTTCCGGTAGTTTCTACTTTTAGTTTCTGTTTTCTTCTTTTACTCTTCGACGCCTAGCAATAAGGACCTGACTGATCAGCCTGGTTATTTTATGTTGTGGTGTGATAATGTGGGAGAGTGATCATTGGGTGGCCCTCTAGGTCACCAATCCTCCTCTCTTATCTCTCTCTATTGGGTACATTTTTCGCATAACCTTTTTTGATAATGTGCTAGTACTTTTTTTATAGATGAAGGGTATTTCATAGAGAAGGGGTGGATGACCCTCAAAGTCACCCTAACTTTTTCTGATAATGTGCTAGTACATTTTACCTACTTTTGAGAATGGACCAAAATTTGCCTAAATCATTGACGATTGGTTTTTCGTGAAATCTAGGAATGGGTTCCAGCTTTTAGGCTGGCTGCAGCAGATAAGCTTGGAGTGAGATGCCTCGGACGCCCTACTATCAGGCCTTGCCCTCCAATCAGTAATTCAACAGACAGAACTGAATTTCAGGTTGGAGCTCCAGTGGATGCATGGTGGAGTGATGGCTGGTGGGAAGGTGTTGTAACTGCAGTAAAAAACGATGAAGCTGATGATCTGCAGATCTACATTCCAGGTAGCTATCATTTATTGGTGCACTAATGAAGCTTTTTGCTTTCAAATGGAGTCTGTTTCTACCCTCATTTAGGCTTAGAGTTACTATTGGGAGCCCCATTTTGGCTTCTTAGAAGCTCTTGGGAGAGGAAAAAGTGAAGGAAGAGAGAGGAAGGGAGAAAGATTTGAGAAGAAGAAACTCAAACGGTCAAACTCTTAGAAACTAGGCCAAACGACCTCAAAAAAAGTTTGTAGCTTTCAAATTGATGTCACCCTTTTAAATGCCCCCCTTATCTAAATAATATTCATGTGCTTATCTCAGGTGAGAACATGCTCCTAAATGTACCAAGAAAGGATCTTAGAGTTTCGAGGGATTGGGTAGCAGGCAAATGGATTGATGTTAAGTCAAAGCATGACATACTTTCAGCCATCGGCCCAGAAACTAAGCCTTCGGTAGCCTCAACAATCAAGAAGGATGACAAGGCTGATGAAATCGCACCTCAGACTAAAGTCGATGGAAATGAGAATAAGGATGCTGACTTTCCAGCTCCAACTTCTTCTGATGGCCGTCTCGAACAAGTCTCCTCACCAAACAAAGGAGATATAGACAATGATGATCATGTCAATGATAAAATAGATGATATTGACACACAAAATATTCTTTGTGATGCTGATGGTAATAATGGTGGTGATGTGGAGGGTCATGATCAAAGTGTTGGCGATGATGAAACTGGTGGTCAAAGGGAGGGTAAATCTGGTGCAGAAGATACACAAATTACAGAAGCTGCTGCACAGAATGATGAAGCTCTAAAACTCGAGGACTTGGCTGCATAAGGCTGTTCTAAGGAAAGCTCAAAAATCCTGTTTGAATGAGATGCTTAGAAGTTGCAGTTCGTAGAAGTGGTCGGCCTATCACTGTACAAACTAGTGTAGATTACCTGTAGAGAGAGAGAGAGAGAGAGATGATATCGGCATTCGATCCTGCTTTGGATATGGAGACCCCCAGGTGTACAGCAATTAGGTGAGTCTTCCAAATGGGTTTCTTAGCTGATTTTCTAGGAATGCCTATGGGATCAAATTCCAGGCATTTAGAAACACCCTTTCAAGCGATTACATTGTGCTTGTTACGTGTCCTTTTAGCTTCTTTATCAAACTCCCATGATTGTATGGTCTCTGAGTCATGCAGAACTATACTTTCTTCATGTTAAATGGATGATGTTTAATCAATTATAGTGAGGGAGATTTACTCCCACTTCATAATCAAGATTGCTTAACAAAAGTATACATGGATTTACAAAGTAGGCTTCATTACATCATTTCCATACTGCATGCATTCCGTTCCCATTCAGTTTAGTCCAGTTCAATATTCTGCAACATTGAGTTAAAATGAACATAATTGTAACTCTTAATTTGTAAGTTTATATTCAAGGTCATGACTACTTTGTAAAGTAATTTTCCTGCAAATCAAAGTTTTATGACAGGAATGAATTGGAGTTAATTTAGTTTATATTCAAGGTCATGACTACTTTGTAAAGTAATTTTCCTGCAAAACAAAGTTTCTGGCGAGAACGAACTGGAGTAAATTTCCATTATAGTAAGTAGGGCAAAATGCCAGAAATTCATGTGGGTTTTGAAGGTAAAAGAATTTTTCTGCTTTCATATTCTACATGTTTACAAACAAATGACGCCTATATATGTATTCCTATCAATTTGCGTGGTAGTAGGCTATAATCTCAGCCATTTATGGCCATCTATGAACTCCATGTTCAGAAATGGCTTTGCGTCCTGAATGCTGAATGACTTTGCCCATGGAACTCTCTTCTTCACATCTGCTCCTTTCCCTCTGCACTGGAATTCACTAAACACTGCAGTTCTGAAACACGAAAGCAGAACACAAGTTTTCACCATTAGATAGTTCAGATGTTAGTAATGCTATATTTTGTATGAGTAGAGTATATATAAGAAGAAAATGTAGAGATACCTTTGTCTATCAGGGTGGTTCCAGTCACTCCATCCTGCAGGTGCTATGATATCATCAATGTCACAGTATGAATATATTGCTCTTGAGTAAGCCCCCCAGGCTCTCCCCAAGTAAATCTCTCCGCTTCCATTAATCGTACAGTTCAAGAATGAGAACCCGGTATCTTCTTGGGGGGAATTCCGATGATGCGCTGCAATTGCTCCTGATCGATTTGCAATCGAATGAAGTGCAGAGTTCTGTTTTTATTTTTTCCAGTATCAGAAGAAGTGAGGAAAAGTCTGCAGTTGACAGATGAAAAAGACTGTTCATTTACCTGATATAATGATTTTGCATTGCCAAAAATGAAATCAATTGATCCTTGGATGAGGCACTGGTAAAAATAGTGTGACCCTGATTCATCTAAAAGAGTATCTTGGGCACCAAGGATGTTGACTTTGTAGAACATTGCCTTCTCAGCTGATACTCTAAGTGCCACTGCTTGCATTCCATACCAGCCTGGTATTGCAACCACTGTGTTCTGCACCCACCAAAAAATTTTTTGGGCTCTCATTTGCCATTAATTGTGTATTTTGCTACTCACTCTTCTCTCTATCCCAAAATAAGTGTAATTCTTTCTGGGAGATTGTTGCAACACTCCTTTCACGCTTACGCGATCCGTCTCCTCCTTTCAGAAGGGTGACATTTATTTTGGAAAATAGTCGTGAATGTGCAATCACGTTCATTATGGTGATGAAATAGTATGAATTTAGATTAGATTCGCAGGGAGAAAGAAACTATTACCTCGAAAGTAATCTCAGACGCGCAGAAATAATCGGAAAAAATGCTGATAGTAGCAGATCCAAAAGTCCCAAGCTCAACACCATTGCTATTCCTGTCAGAAGCTTTGCTGTTCCAAGTTATTACAGTCTTAGGGCCCTCATTTTCCCTCCCAATGAAGGAAATGTAAGGCTTGGATTTTGGTACAACCACCCTTTCCCTGCACAAAACAAATACACACTCAAAAATCCACTTTCTTTCATTTGTCAATACTTGAAAGAAAAGCTTCTTTGTTTGCCAATAATGAACAATGCTGGGAAGTCTGAACTGAGCAATTCTAAGCCTATGAATTCTCGCATGCATCGGTCTCACACGCACGCTTAACATGGTACCCCGCACACCCGTGTGCTGCACATACCCAAGCTCAGTGTGAGATGGTGTGTATGCGTATTCTACATGGTGCCATTCCACTGGAAAACGATTAGAAAAACAAAAAAGGCTAAAAAAAAAGAACGGGGAAGAAGAATGGGAAAATTCNAAAAAAAAAAACAAAAAAAAAAAAGGGAGAGAGAAAAAAATCACCCACGTAGCTACTGAAATACTGAACACTAAAACCGCCAGAGTTCATCATTTGTGAGAAGAGAGAGAAAGAGAGAGATGAACAAAAATGGATGCATAAATATTTACTACCTGTAAATTCCAGGAAGGATGAAGATCTTAACTCTCTGAGAATTCCCATCAGGCACCATATCAACAGCACCTTGAACCGTAACAGAGTCCCCTGTTTTCCCACTTCTATCCACCACAATTATCCCGCTATTATTCCACTTCTGCTTCCCTCTAATCACAGTTTTCGACACTGAATCTCTCGATAAATCCACCTTCATATCATCCCATGTAATATACCGATAATCTCGACCATAATTGCCATTATCAATCTGACCAAATCCCAATTCAATCATAATACCCAGAAAACAGAGCACCACTAAATTTGCTAGCACCATAGCTGATTGGCGCTTTCGATTGTGCTGGATTTTTTGTGGGCAATCGATGAATTGATAGATTTTTCTGTGAATTGAAGTGGGTAGTGATTTATTTGTAGGAAATGTGAAAGGGGTGAGAGAATTTAATACTTTGGAGCGTCTGTTCTGTTCTAACTGCCCTGTGACACTTGAGTGGTAATCAAAAACTTAATAAGGTCACCGAAGTTTAAATGCTGCTTGAATTCTGCTCTTGTTTTTGAGTTTAAGAAGGTTTAATTCACTAAGAATTAATAAAAAGTGGTGTTGAATTGATTGAAGCAGTAAATTGTGAGGGAAGAGAGAGAAATTGACAAATGAAAATATGGATCATGAGATGAGCAATAGCAGCAAGTTGTAAAATCAAATTTTATTTTCTGGGTAAGAGAAGAGTGTGATGATCATGGAGTTGAATATTTGAATTTGGTGAGTTTGTTGAAGAAAATGGGTTGAAAAAAAAATTATGTGAGAAAATAATTTGTACAAAGATGAGTAGTTAAGGTCTTAAGGAAGTGAGGTAATAAGAGCAAAGAAACGGTTATAGTTCTAAATATTAATTTTTAATTTTAATTACTTAGCTGAGAACTGAAATTATTTTTTGTAATGTTTGTAATATTGATGCTTATTTACATGTGAGTGGATCTTTTTGCTGGCCTAATTCTCTAGGGTAATTAACTAATTATCATTATGAATGTTAATTTAGAAAAGGGGAGCTTAAAGGAGTTGGAATAACTGCAAACATTTTGTGTTTTGGTCAGAAAATAATTTGGTAATGTTTGCATTCATATTGCAAGAGCCTTAGAATTATAGGGTGAGACAAAGATTGTCATATGAAACTATTTACTTGGAACAATTGCCCGTTATGTTCTCAAGGCTCTCTTCATGATGCATTTACTATTTGCCTATGAGTTACAATAGAGTTCTTCTAGCAATGTGACCCTCATTCCACTGGTATCAAAATTTTCAGGGTGTTACTTCCAAATTTAGTGAGCTAGGAGCACATAGCAATTGGGTTGGGCCATATTTGGATTAGTTTTTTAGTTCCCAGTTTTGAAGGAGGTATTAAGGTGCATACGAATCAAATTCTCAATCTCACGAGTCAAGGTTGAGAGACATACTTATATCCATGGGAACATCTTTTGATTCTTTACTTGGATTATTTTGTTCGGAGATTAATATGTTTCTCAAATGTTGTTTGGGGGCTTGTGGTTATAACTTATGATTCATTTTGTCACTCTATATAGTTGTTAAATTACGTTTATTAGTAGTTGTTAGCTGACTCGGTAACATGTGCCAACCCAATCATTGTCAGCCAGTAGCGAACTTAACCAACTCGCAAGCTGATACCAAGATGGTAGTTTGATAATGGTCTCCCATGGTAGCACTAGCCTTCATATAGCTTCACAAACATACCAATGCAAATTATTAGCTACACTTGCATGCATGGAGCTCGTCGTTTGCACGGGCTTGTGCATCACATGCGCCAGTGTGTGAGTGTGCTTGATGGCGCGTGCTAACAACTACATGCATCCATGCACACTATTGGATGTATATACCTCTGTTTGTCCCAGGTGCAGCCAATATTCAATAGACTATAGATAATGCGATATTTAAATTCAATGAATAATTATAAAATTGGTCGAGAAACACAATTCTATAAATTAGTTTTAATGAAATTGTAATTGTTTTATATCAACAATAAAATCCTAAAATTCTCCTCTTAATTAGTTAGCTCATTATTGTCACATAAACCAAAAGATTATATTCCACCCACTTTATTTGAATAATGAACAAGTATTTTTCTTTCACATTGAAAGTTCCTTCTCAAAGAATAAAATGAGAAGAAGATTTTCCTTGGACCCAATATGTGAGGTTTATGCTCTAACATGGCCCAATAAACATTTTTGGGTCAGTCCAACTCATGTTTGGAAATTTCTAAAAAGAAAATCATAGAATTAATTTTCTTTTAGAAAAAAAAGAAAAAGAAAAAAAAAACCCTTTTGGATAACCTTGTGAAACCAGAGTAGGCTAAGAAGTTGGAGGGAGGGAGAGACAGGGGAAGAAGAAGAAGAGAGAGAAACAGAGAAAAAGGGTGTGTTTGTTACAATACAACAACAATGGCTACATCTTCGCTATCCACTATAGTGTTTTCACCTCTCGCATTGAGCAATTCCTCTTCCTTTCCAAACAAACCCCAAGTCTCCAATCTCTCTCTTCATTCCTCTCTTTCAAACCTCAGAAGAACCCTAAGCCATTCAAGCCCCAGCAGCAGTAGCAGCAGCAATGTCAGAGTCTTTGCTGCCCCTGAAGTTTTGGAATCTCAAGAAACAGGCCCTGAATCATATGTTGTAAGTTGAAAATTAACATAGGGGTGTTTTGTGTTTTGGTTCAATGTACATTTTTGCTGGTTATAATTTTAAAATTGGGTGATTTCTGCAGTTTTTTGAGATGGGCATATCTCAATTGGATATGATTTGTGCTGGGTAGTTGAAAATTTTGGGTTTTTAGTGGGTTTATACATCTCCTGATATTTTTGCTTAGGTATACAATAAGTTTACTAATTTTTACATTTTTGGGTAGAATGGGGATTGTTAACAAGAGGAGTAATCCTTTGTCTTTTTCAGTGCATTCCTTGGTTGTAAAACTTATAATTGAGTGGTTATTGCTAAAGGATACATCTTAGTTTGATGAATTGTGCTGTATTGCACAAGGTGGAATACTGAAATTTGCATCTTTTGAATCTTCTTAATGGTTGATGTGGGTGTTGCTATGTAGGAGGAAGGTTCTGAGACTTCCGCCCTTGGCATCGGTGCTGACTCTGACCAGGTATTGAGCTTCTCCTTCTTTTTTGCTAGTAGTTAAATGTGATTTTGCAGGTAATTGTGAGTCTGTTGAGTATGAACAGCCATTTACACCTGAGAGGTGTTTTTGCAAGCAGTTAATTGTGATATTTCCTTGAGCCATTTGTGCTTGCAACGCCAAGATTCATGGTTTTACACCATTTGGATCCTAATGGATTCAGCCTTCAGTAAGACGTTTTAAATGGATAGTTAAGGAAGGAAGAATAAGTGGTTGAAGAGGTGCATGAATTGGTTATTGGTAACAAAATTTCCTGTAGGTTAGAAGTTAGTATAGGAATCAAACACTGCAGATTTTGTGCTAAAGTGAGTTCAACATAGTTGTCAATATTTCATTCGAGGTTTGTAGGTCCTGATATCCCAAGGTTTGGACTTTGTGAAGAGATTGAGGTTCACATGAAGTGGAGACATAAAAGTATCAGTATGAGATGATGGATAATGATATAGAAATTGTCTGTTGATGATGTAACTGCATCAATGTCAGTTTCTGCACGTGTATGTTGCAACGGATAATCAATGTCAGGTTACGCCAAAATGTAGTAGTAGGTTACTAGGTTTTATGAAATTCATAAGTTTGATTGTGGAATGGAAAGACGTGTTCAGCTAATCTTACATCCCTGCTAACAGAAATGATTTCGGTTAGGAGGTTTGAGCCATAGCTGTTTTGTTTACCAAGGAAAACATAACATGGTAGTCTTGCCTTTGAGCTGATTTCTATGTTTGTTTTTGACTGAGGATGCAGCACTTGCAACCA
The DNA here is from genome assembly GCA_030267885.1 of Mesembryanthemum crystallinum. Taxonomy (NCBI): domain Eukaryota; kingdom Viridiplantae; phylum Streptophyta; class Magnoliopsida; order Caryophyllales; family Aizoaceae; genus Mesembryanthemum; species Mesembryanthemum crystallinum. The sequence goes on along the minus strand of BSSO01001771.1, from coordinate 2,229 downwards.
GCCAAAGGTTTTGAGATGAGCAGTTCTTAGAGGTTGTTGAAAAATCATGTGATATTCGGGTTTAATTCTATAAAGAGGTGTAGGTAAGTAGGTAACCTTTCTATGATATACGTAGCTGTTAAGACATTTATCTCAACAGAAAGAGGATGTCTTGCAATCTCCAGAACAGCATTGTTATCCCTGAATTACATTATCCCAGCTATCTCATTCTAGTGAATAGTATAGTTTGTCACAGAACATGCAATGTCAGCAAAAAAGCAGTTAGCTATGAGTCAGCTATCGACTCTTGTAGCAAAAGTGTGACTTATGATGTATTTATTTGTGTGTTTCAGATGGCTCCAAAGCAGAAAATCCGGATCAAGCTGAGATCCTATTGGGTGCCCTTGATAGAGGACTCCTGCAAACAAATCATGGATGCCGCTAGGACAACAAATGCCAAAACCATGGGTCCTGTACCATTACCAACAAAGAAGAGAATTTTCTGTGTACTCAAGTCTCCTCACGTGCACAAAGATGCCCGGTTCCACTTCGAGATTAGAACGCATCAGCGGCTCATAGACATACTATACCCAACTGCCCAGACTATTGACTCGTTGATGCAGCTTGATCTCCCTGCCGGTGTGGATGTGGAAGTCAAGCTTTGAAAGGCTTGAGTAGGTATTGATATTCTTTGTTTCAGGTTTTATTAGCAGTGTTCTTTAGTTCTTGTCTTGCTAATAGGTGATACAGATAAATATGTGTAAAAAAAAAATCGAGATATCCTATTCCTCTTATTTCCATGAAGTTCATTTGTGGAGGAATATTGGATGAACGATTATATTTGGTGTCTGTTCTTGTTGTGATGATGAATTGCAGTTGCATGCTTTCAGCATCCAAAGTTGAATATGCACCCAAAAAGCAAATGTATGCTGTTGAACTGCTCCATGGTGAATAGTGATGCATGTGATATAAATCATATCTGCATTTAGCTATATTTCTCATGATTCTGATTCATTCCCCACTCATTATTTTCGTTCGATTATTTGTCTCCTGAAAAATATTCCTTCAACTATTTTGGTGAAGAAGCGCTGAAAACTTATATATGATTGCAAGGCTCTAAGTCTTTAACTCTCATTATGTGACCTTTTCCCCTTTCTGCTATCATTTTGTCAGTTTCATGTTATATCAGATTGGGGCAACCAAAGAATGGATGACTAGAAATGAATTTGAACCTGTCTCTGTAGGCTTTTTCTGTCTTCTACTTTGTTTTAATGCTTTTCCTTTGAATTCTTTCTCAGGCCTGTAAAGATTGATATCAAAAACTCAAATGTTAAGGTCATACAAGTGAATCCAATCTTGTCTTGTAGAAGTTTTCCATGGACTGGAAGGAGTGTAAATCCGTATAGTATGGGAATCGCTAATGTGATGAAGAAGTAGACGAGAAGATAAAATCTTTAGTTGGAATACATTTTGGTTTTTATGTTCATATTGGATGTATCAAATTAATAGCCTGTTAAGACAGCAACCGTGGTGATCATCTCGTGTTCCAGACTCAGATCTTCTGTTAACAGCATTCAATTCCATTCCTCTGTTAATTCAGTTTATGTGATTTCAGATTTGAACTTTGATTATGGATGATATGGTAACCTTCATTATGAGTGCTGAAACTTGGTTATGGCTTATGGTGGCAATATTTATGCCCAACCTGGATATAATGTTATCCAAATATGTGACATTTGGAACAGAAAATGAGTCATACAACATCACAGGTTTTCTTGTTAAATTGGAGCATCAATGTTGAGATATGGGCACTTTGGAGATTATTGATCAAAGCTGACTTTGGTGTTAAAGTCCAATTCATCCATTAGGGTAAGACCTCTAATAATGAAGTCTATGGGACTTTGGTTCAGGAATACTAATGAGTCACTTGTCACAACCCTAATCACTCCCCATCAACATGTTTATAAAGAAACCAACTCCATCACACACAAACTATCAAATAAGAGTATCCTACAAAGTTACAAACTATCAAATAAGAGTATCCTACAAAATTACATAGGGCGGTGTAATTGCCGATTCTGTAAAAGATAGGTGATACTTTTCAAACAATAAGTGATACTTTTAGATACTCCCTCCGGTTTGAAATCATCTTAACATTTGCTTTTTGCACTAGTTTTAAGAAAAAATATGTTGGACAACATAACCCTTGGTGATTTGCCTTTAGCCACTTGCTTTTCAAATAATTGCAAA
>BSSO01001770.1:0-21908 GCA_030267885.1 Mesembryanthemum crystallinum | reverse complement strand
TATTTTATTCTCTCATAATAATATCTCTCTATTACTTTAATCTCTCACATAAAATTCCCCTTTTATTTTTTATTCCTTCTATTACTACAAGGGTAAATTTGTCTAAAAACACTCACCTAAAACCTTGTTCCCTCCTAGTTTTTGAAAGCTAATTCCGGGACGGAGGGAGTAGTATGTTATAATTAGATATTTGTGTGTTTATATAATTTTTTTTTATCTTTTAAATTTTCTTTTAATCTATGTATGAGTTTTATTAAGGATAAATTCTCTAACCTTTTACAGGGGCCTTTTTGACATTTCACTTGCTCCAAAAATTGAATTTCTCATCTACACTCAACTTAACCAAAGTAATATACCTCAAAGTATTTTTTAAAACGTCGGTATACCTATTTGTATTTATGTTAAACCTCATTATACCTCACTGAAATTTACCATCCCTAGCATGTAAGTTACAGCAGTAATAAACGATTCATAATCAACAGGCAAACCAGATCAATATCAGACACAGGAGACTCAATCGATGCAAAGGAGTTAGCGATAATTTTAATATGATGCAAATACTCCTCCATCGATTGAGACTCAATTTTATGCATGTTAGTCAACATTCGTTTCAAATCCAAGACACGAGCAAGACTAGCAGTGTTAAAACGAAAGGTCAAAGGAATCCAAATATGATGAGAATGCTCTAAATTATGTACCTCTGCAAGCAAATATTTGGATAGAGTGGCAAAGAGCCAGCCACTAAGAATACCCTGTGTTAGGGTAGACATTACTAAGATGATAAGTGATTTGGGAAGGCGGGGTGTAACACCGTACCCCCGAAACTAATATCACTTATGCATATCAAAATCAGCACTCAAACATTTATTTATGGTTCACCGTTTTAACATATTTCATACTATAAATCATGATAATTATTCTCTCATTATTTTCACATGCTTATACTCAATCAAAATCATCAATTTACTGATTTAAGCACACGGTTCAGCCGTACCAATTTTCACATGCAAACTCATGCAATTTCTTACGTAAACAAGCAAAACTAGCCGTTTAGCTGTAGCAGAAAAATCAGATTAACATGCCATGTTCAACGCTTCATATCTCATAAACCGTAAGTCCGTTTTGCATGAAATTTTGGCTACAAGCTCACCGCATATCATATTAAACATACCAACAATCAAATTCTCATTTTGATCATACAATCTCAAGATATAACAACTCAAAGTAGGCTTGTTAAACACACTTAGCACATAATGAAAATCGTGGTCATCTTCTTAGTTCATTTAACGGGGGTTGGACAAGCATATATTTACCTCGTTTCAACAGCAAATATGCGCCTAGGCGAACTCCGAATACACTCCTAGTATTCGTTAACACAAATCAATACAAAATCAGCGAACTCAAGAGTTCGTACAAACGAATATCATTCGGTTATTAACCAAATGAACACATATCCATTCTAACACTTTATAACTCACTAATCCAACATTATTTCATCTAAAATTAGTCTATTTATCACCTCATATACTTGGTTCATTAACCGGTTCATCCTTCCACAAATTCAATTCATATTTTAACTTAACTGAATTCCGATCTATAATATTTACCTTATAAAATTGACATGAAAAGTGGTATTCAATCTGTTTATACTAGGATACATCCCATATCATCTTTTACTCAATAAAATCATTCCTTTTAAGATATAATCTTAACTAATCACTTAGGATAATCACTAACCCTTATGATTCCTACTTAAATCAACGCATGCATGTACTAGTAAACAATGTTAGACATGAACCTTGATTTGAAGGGTGATTTGCACGTGCAGGTTCTTGATTCGATTGAAGCAAAGGTGGCTCACATTCTGAAAATATTATACGTGACTACTAGTTAGAAATAGACATCTTGAAAATAAGTACAAACACTAAGTATAGAACAAGTAATGAAGCTTGCCAAGCTTGATCGACTTAGCTAACACTAGAGCTTGGATTATCCACCACAAGAACACTTAGATTGAACTCACAAACACTTGAAAACAAGCTCACAGTACTAGAAAATATGGTGGTTTTGGGTGGTGTTTTGCTCGGCTAAGGATGGCCGACTAACTCTCTCTCTTCTTCTCTATTTGCTTAGCTTGGTAATTTCTTGGGAAGCTGATTGTGTGTATTAGGAAGCAAAACTTCTCTTTTTATAAAGATGATGAGACTCGGGCATGGCCATGTCTTTATGCATTGGCTCACCCAAAAGTGTTACTATTACATGCAAAATATCTTGTCTCTTTTTATTTTCTTAGGCAATAATCCACTTAACCTCCCATGATCTTCTATGTCATCTTATGCCCATGTGTTCTAGTCCTTTCTAGTCTATGTAATATATTCATGTATTATGTTGTCACACTTAGACTTAACAACTTGTTCATGTGTTATAATCTTACAATTAGTCATACACTAGCCTATGTAACATTTTCATGTGTCAAGTGATATCAACTTAATCAAAACGTGACACTAGATTAGCTAAAAAATGTTACACCTCAAAACCCTACAAATTCTCAATTCCTTCCTTTAATCACACGGCTAATAACCCAATTATCAGTTAATTAATCACAACTTACCCTTAATTAGGTGCTTAAGTATTCGAGATATTACCAGGGGGCTGACCCGTGAGATAGTGGCAAAGACCGTGCATCACGAGAAAAGCTTGAATTGGGTTTTCCGCGGCAAAAAGTCCTTGACTTTGGTGAGGATGGTGGTGACGTGATTTTGCACGTTAACTGACCATATGTGATTTGGTGGAGTGTTAAAGAAATTGTGCTGTTGCCCGATGTCATATGGGTTATACAGAGAACCCATAGCATATGGCATCCTGTAGGCACCCGAGGAGAGGGGCTGAACCAATTATCGATGATTTGAGGACTCACCATGTTCGCACACCGAGTATGGAAACAAGTTAAGGACGCCGGAACAGCCGACTGGGGTTGAGGAAAGGGCACCGAGGAGGGAGCCGGGGTCGACGCTGGGAAGGAGGCCTGGCTCGGTGTTGAACTCCCGGTGAACGGGTTTTGAAACATGAATGTCGATTGTGGATGGAGTGCTATCGGTCGGATGTGGGCTATCGCTGGGAAGTGAGACACCACCAAGGACGTGACAGCAAGGACTGTTGCCTGAAACAGAGACGCCGTCGAGAAGGGACTGATGTGGCAGCAGTGGACGAGGGGGCGAAGGACGGTGCTGACGTGGTAGCGGCGGACGAGGCGACGAATGGCGCTGCTGTGGAGGAATCAGCCGTGGGTGAATTGGGATGAGAGCTTTGATCGGCAGCCATGGTGGAGGGGTTGCAGATCTGGTTGAGGAAAGATGGAGCACAGGGAATTCACATGGAAGGCGTGAAAAGATGGAATTTTTAATTGGGTTTTGAGGCATGTGAAACGAGAGGAGAGAGAAGAATTTTTAGGTTCTTAGGAAACCTGCTCTGATACCATGAATAGATTTAGATTGAATGGCTCAACCAATTAGGAGCCCTGGCACATGTATTTATAGATAACTGATAATAACAAAATTACATTTGTATCCTTGGGCTGTACCCTATTATGGTATTTTACTAAGAAACATCCCCTATGATGCCATTTTATCCGTGAAGATGCATACAAAAGTAAAATGCCACGACTCGTCTCTTATAAGTTATAGTGTCTTTGGTTTGTTACAGCTTTGACGTAGACACTAGTTTGGGGAATAGTTTTCCATCAACATTTGAAATCCGTATACTAGGACATCACACTATTGTGTGCACATAATTATGTCAAATCAAATAATATGTCATCATATTTAGACTTGGCAAACGAGCCGACCTAGCTAGTTTTAGATTGGAACGGTTTCGAGTTACTATTTGGGTTAAATTCATATTCAGTTTTATTTTTTCAGTCATATATAACTTCGGGTCAAAAATACCGTGTAAAGACAGAGAAAACAAGCTCAAGGGGAAAACAAGTTCCTCCATACAGACAGCANCACATCAAATTTTCGGATCGGATCAACTTTCGGCAGGCCTTTAATCCGACTATTTGATGTACTCCTACTTCGTTGTCAATCGTATTTGGCAACATTTTACAAGGGAGGAAACTCTGACGCAGTTCTTCAACTCCCCAAAGAACTCTGCTTGGAAGCGGCAGCCATGGATTTCTCTCTTCTCACTGAAGCAATTGCTTCTGGTTCTTACGACAAGATTGCCGATATCTGCGATAATCTAATGCTTCAGGTACGTTTGCTTTCTCTCTCCTCCTGACACTCTCACTCTCACTCTTCATAGCAAACCCTCCATTAACTCCGATGGCTCTCTCTCATAGGTTTCTGCTGAGGGTACTGCTTTCCAGAACGATTGGCCATACGCAATTCATCTGCTAGGACACATTTACGCTGGTGATATGTGAGTCTTATTTTTGACTGTTTTGTTGTCTTGAGGTTTTGCTATTCTTTGATGATCATAGGTTGATAATTTCTGAATTATGGAGGTCTTAATTTTGATTGATTGAATGATTGGGTCTGAAATTGTGAATTTTCACATTGGCAACAGTAACAGCGCTAGGTTTGTGTGGAAATCGATACCGTCAGGGGTAAAAGATAGCCAACCGGAGGTGGTTGCGGCTTGGAGGATTGGGCAGAAGCTCTGGACGCGGGACTATGCCGGTGTCTATGAAGCCATTCGTTCGTTCAATTGGAGCCCCCAAACTCAGTCCCTTGTGGCTGCTTTTTCAGGCTAGTCTTTGCTTCTATTTTAATATCTGCTTTCTTTAGTTGTTGTTTTGTTTTTGTTGTGTTTTGGTTCTGCCATTTATTGCAGTATTTGTTTGCCTATAGCATCTACATTGGTTTGGCTAACACCCCATTAGGTAAGATAGTTTTTGCTTGCAAACTCTTCAATGCCTGGCAAACCCCTTCTCAGGATACCCACCAGTTCAATAGTTAGTGCGTTTTCACATTAGCCAAGGTCGGATCCATATATCAACCATAATACTTTATTCCTCCACTTTCCCTCTCGTTTTGGTCTTAGCTAGTTAGCTGGTGGGAGCTCATTGTCAATCCTAGATATGAGTCAGTGGATATTTGCTACCTTTGTTAATGCTCTCTCCTCTTAGCTAACCTTTAGGGGTGCTTATTTCCACTGTAAAAGGATACAACTTTGAGTTTTAAGGATTTTTGTCAAGTAAATGTTGAAATTGAAAATAATTTACGATTATTGGCATGTAATAGAGGTTTAGGAATTATGTTTATGTTGATGATCTTTTAATATGAGGTAGATGGTAGGATTTTTTTTCTCTTCTTATCTAAAGAAAAGAGGGAGCGAGATGAAGAGACAAAGACGGAGATTGATTTTGGTTTGCATGCTTTTGGATTATACATAGGTATCAAGATGGTTTATTTAAGGATATTGTTTTTTCCCCCTTTTTCTCTCCCCCTATTTTAGAGCGAAGAAATACGTATGTGAAACGACTAGGCGTTTACCTACAGGCCCCCTCCGCACATTTTCACATGTTTTCTGATGTGACAAGATGTTTAGATCACTTTAAAGGAGGTTTGATTCCATTTCCAAATGTTTGTCGTCATTTCCGTACCCGTAAAGCCTGAGTACACGAAATGCAATCTTAATCAACGTTTCTATGCTTCATAGCTGAGAACCTCTAAGTGGTGATGCAAGTCAAAATCTATTTAAATATTCCATAGAAAATCCAAATCATCTAGCAACTCCTTGAGGGGCTAGCAATAACAATGTCATATGCTTTCTTTAACTCTACGTACAGCATATATCTAGGGAGATGTGGCTTCTCTTATGTGCCTTACAAGGTCTTAACGCACAAATATGTTTTGCTTAATATATTTATTAGAGATAAAAAGCATCTTGGAACTTCTTCTAGTTTTTGACAAAAGAGGTTAAATATGGTCTTGTATGGGGAACATCACAACATGCTATATTGCTATTGCCCTATGTTCAGAAGCTTAGCAACGATTAAGTACCTTGGTTGAGAGGATAATGATGTAGCATTGACTTGGCAACTGGCCGATCTCAAAGAACTAAAGAATTGCACAGCATACTTTCTGCTGGCTATCCGTCGAGCTTTTTTAGAGAATTGGTTCCAAACCCACCCATACAGGCTTCTATTACCAAGAACAAAGAACACAGCTTGTATAACCTCTGATTCAGTGATAAGTATGTGCGCCTTTGTTGTTCATCAAGGGTAGGATCTTTCTTATCACACCCCCGATAACTTGGTCTTTGTCCAACTGATAACATAATTCGTGGTGATGGCTTCTGGATCCATGAGCTCTTCACCTTTGTTATTTCTTGCTGAATAATTATTCTGTGTTCTGTATAGACATGCATGGAAGTTTGCTGTTTTCATGTCCCCTAGTTGGATCCAAACGTTTTTGCTTTTAAGTTTGTAGAAGTCATCTGCTGCCTTTGAATAGTAAACACAATCTCTCTTATGTTCCTTTTCCTGATCATAATGACCAGAAGCTGCAAGGGTACTAATGATTTTAGTGGTGAATCTTTACAGCTCCACCTTGCAATTACAACTCTTTTAATATCAGAAAAGTGCCATTGTTGAGCTTCTTCAATGTTTTCTCTTATTTCAGTAGTATCACTATTTGAAGCATTTTGCAACCAGCAGTTCCAGACTTCTTCAACCATACTAGGAAACTTCTTGCATTGACAGTTGACACAACTATTTTATTTTATTTTTTTTTAGATAAGAAAGTAATTGTATTAAAAGAACGGAAGAATACATGATATCCTCTTAGCAGGATAAACACTACAATGGCGCCCTCCAAATCCCTTGTACTTCTGACAAAGGAACTCCGAGAGAAATCCTAAAAGCAAAACCCATATGACAGCCAAGCAAACTACTCTATGTCTCTAACCTGAACTCAGCTTCCCCTTCCCCTTCCCCTTCCCCTTCCTACCATCATAATTAATCGTGGATGCTAGATACTGCAAAGCTCTCTCCACTCTCTTCTTCTTCCTATCATAGACCAAATTAGAGGATACTTTGACCTCCAAAAGACTTTCCGGCAGGACTACAAATTGTAATCCTAAGTCGTTAAATAAGGATTGTGGGTCTCGGTTTTATCTCATCTCCTAACGGTTGAAGAACCACAGCAGGACGTGTATTATCAGATTCAGTTTGGCGTATGCTCACATTGGAACTGTGAACAACATTATCACCAGAAGTTGAGACACCCGAGTTGACATTACAAAGCTCGTGCTCGTCGGTAACCAAGGACGTGCTGTTCGGCTCCCCCTCGTTATTCAGACTAGCTGCAATTGGGTGTTGCTCCCCTACCCCTTCCTCTAACAAAGAAACGCCCATCAAGAAATCCTCCGGTTGTGGCGTCTCATTGCGCAACTGCTCCAAGAGCAGTTCGTCCGATTCACCTAAACCAGCCCAATAATCATCATAAGTTGTCTGAACTATCACTTATCTGTACATCCACTCCAGGCACAACTTCAGCGTCACCACCTTCCCCCAAGCTGTCTTGAAGTCGATCAAAGGCATTAGTAAGAGGGATCACAGAACGAGGCACCTGAGCTGGAAGGTCTTTCGTTCTCTCATCCAACGAAAACTGTTCATCTACCCGGTCATTAGAGGTGGTCGGTACCTGCTCCACACAGATCTCTGCACCAAGGGGTTCAGGCACTATATGATACATTCTTACCCACCGCCGTCCCAATAGCCACAACAGAGTTTGAGCCGTCATTTACTGTACCTGGAGAAAGCCCTTGAGACGCTTCCAATACCCGACAAGGCACCCACAAATGTGATAATCCTTATTTATCTAGTCTGAAGATATTGAGATCATATCAGGGGATTGTAAGAGGTATTCCCTGGAAAAAATTGTGCATTTGAGGAAGGGAGATCGTTGATTTAATCACCAATCACTTGAGCTCTATCATGTTTACAAACCATTCTGTGACCCTTAGCATTTTGTTATTCCTTGTTTAGAAGGAGCCTCTACACTTTAAAATGTGCAGCAAGCACATATTAATACAAGAGCTGAAAGTAACCGTATCACTATCACCTTTGGGAAGTTGGGAGGAGGGGCTTGGAAATCCAAGTGTTACCAAATTAAATTGCTCAAGTTTTCTCATAACTAGCCACTTATTGCTTAAGACATAGATTGCTATTAAAATATAAAATGCTTTTTTGAGTCAGCTATTGTGTTAGAAGCTGTAATGTTTCTAAGAGACTTAAATTTTACTATCTACTGGAACTTGCATATTTCTCTACAAATTACCGCCTAAAATAGCTTAAATTAAATTACCAAATATGGCTCTCAAAAGTTGAAGATTAAAAGATACAAAGAAACAAAAGAGAAAAGATTAACCGTTTGTGTTCTCTGAGTTTTGTGTGTGTGTGTGGGTGTGTGTGTTCATGCATAATCTACAAAATGCTACTGCATTCCGTATGACGTGTTCAACACTGGGTTAATTATTGGAGATGTGATTGCAGAAAATTATACGAAGAAGATGTTTCAACTGCTCATTGCGGCTTACTCTACCATAAGTGTTCAGGATACAGCGCTATTTTTGGGGATGAGTGAGGACGATGTTATACAATGTAAGTTATTCGCTTGTTATTAAACTTGCAAACCACTTTGCTATATGTGAAGTCATACCATTTTTTTCTTGAGCCTGCATCACATTGTATCATTGCAACTTTTAGGCTATCTGGCAGTTTATTCTAAATTCATCAATACGTTTTAAGCTCAGTAGTTCACTTCGTTGTTTGAATTATTTTGACAAATGTTTAGAGATGAAACCAGTATTGTAGAATAAAATAGTGTAGGCCTCATTCTAGATGCTCGAGCTTCTCAGTCTTCTCTTTTTAAGAGAAAGTTAAGTCAGATTTAAATTATCTCTGAACTTGAGTTGTTTGACTTTTGTTTAATACAATTACTTTTATCTAGCCTCTCTTTGGGCCAAGGGTGCTTGGGCGTTTGCAGGGGTGATTCTCACCGATATTTAGCGGCATTGGGGTGACTTGTAAATAGATATTCTTCTGTACCTAGATCTCTTGAGGACTTCTTGTCCTCGTAGCTTGCAAATATCATCATTTTGGTTTAATACTAATTTTAATATAAAAAAAACACAATTACTTTCTATCTAAAGAGAAGAAGAGATTTAGATCAGTATGCATTGGGTTAAAGCTGTTCTCAATTCCAACTAATCTATGTTTTGGCATCTTGCAGCAACTTTCTCGAAACAAGAAAATCAGGCTTTGTGCAATTATTGTCACCATTAGCGAACTAAATTTGATGAGCTTTCCTGGTTACATGGATAGCATCTCTTTAATCATCTCTAGCAAGGGTTTCTAGAGAGAGAAGCTCTCTCCTCTCTCAACTCTCGAGAAACCCTAGCCAGTTCTTGCCCATGTTTCTCTGGAAAATTTGAATGTCGCCGATGTTAAACTTTGTTTTTGTCCCTTCTCTCTTCCCAAACTCATCCCTAATTCCCAATCTAAAAGGGTGCTCTCTTCCAATTAGAGGGTAAGAGAGAGAAACCTGACGACCTCCCTCCTCCCGTCACCATCAACTTTCCTTTTGTATCCATCGTCACCTCTCCAATGACTTGCTACAGTGCGAGTTCATCATAGTCATCTCGTCCTGCCTCACTGTGGGGATGCAAGATTGTGTTACGATTGGTTTTGCCTGGGACAATTCTTGAATTTGCTTCATTATTGGTGGTTCTTGCTGCTCGATGTCTCCGGTTTGTTGTTGACGGTCGGCTGAACCATGACACCAATTTGTTGGTTTAGGAATTTTTGTGGGAGATTGATTATGATTCTTTTAATTAGAATTAGTCCTTCATCGAAACTTACAAGAAGAAGAAAGTAAATTAGAAGAAGAAAGAGTTGGATGATGAAGAAGAATAGATCTAAAAAGTAAGTGATGAAGAAGTAGTTGCAAATGGTGATTGTTTTTGCCTTTTTGCTGCTCCGTTAGTTTTATTTCTTCTGCGTTTTCATTTTGATCTGACTGTTGGATTTCATAGTGGCCTTTGTTATCCTTTTGGTTGTAATTCTTTACTTTGTTTAGTGGATGTGGGTGGTTTGGAGAAGAATAGATCTGACAAGCAAGTGATGAAGAAGTATAGCATCTCTTCTCTTCCCTCCCCACTTCTATACCTTTATTTTGGGTTTATGTACTCTTTTTCTCTACCATGCTTGGACAAATAAGACTCAATTAGAAGCCTCAATTTCTATCTCATCTTCCTTCACATAATAAGTCCCATGGCTGGAAGATCCATAGATTTTGCGACTTTCATTGATGATCTGTGAAAAGGCATTGTTATCTTCTGTGTAATTCTCACCTGATGTGTGCCCTTTTTTGGCACTTTGATTCATGTTGGCAACTATTTCTATTCCTACAAAACGATGTGTTGGTGAATTTGGCAATGAAAACTATTGTTGCACATCGTTTATCTTCTCCTTCATGGCTTCTATTTCGCCTTTTTTGATAAGGAAAAACAAATGTTTTAATAACAAAGAAAGATTACAAAAAGTGAGGACAATGAGTCCTCGAAGAAAAAATTACAAACAGTGGCGGAGCGAGGAATTATGGGGGGGGGGGGGCCAACACAAACTATAAAATGTGAAGGCATCATCCAATAAATGCTCCATTTTATTTATTTTTGTTGCGAAAGTAATTAATTTATGAATATTCTCTAAATGTTCGTAAATACTAATCATTTTGTTCCAAACTCAAACTTAAACTTCACTATTGACCTATATGAAGATAGACAAGCAACATTTATAATACAATAATTTTTATTTATTTATTTATTTTTTTTCTCCCAGTAATTTTATAGTCATAGATTTTGTAAAAGATTAATGGTCAAATTCAAGTATGTAATCAAGTCACCAATATTTTAAAAAAGATCCGTTAAAATATAGAAAATATAAACATTATATTACTAAAAGAAGCATAGACAAATAATCATACCAACAACAATGAAGACACTTTTCTTTTATTAAAAAGTAATATAATTAAAGTATATAGCCAGTTTAACTTATAATTAAGGGAAAGAAAAAAGAAAGAGTAAAATATGCAATTAATGGGATTCGAACCTAGCCCATGTGCTGGTAAAAATCTATCACCCGCGTGCTACCATCAAGCGCTGAATTATTTGTCGCTGATAAGATTTTTATAGTATAGTTATCGGGAGTCTTAACCGAAACAAGGGGAAAAAAAATTCATGGGGGAGGCCAGTCTGAATCCGCCCCTGTTTACAAATCGCCTCAACGATGTAGGATGCCATTGAGGGTAATTCCTTGAAAGCCCCTGCCGCCTTGCCCAAAGAGAGGCCAAATCCACAATGCGGTCCATGCTTCGAATCCCCGAGAAGATACAGGAGTTATGTTGCAGCGAAAGATACCAGAAAAGTGCAAAAATAGCACATCTCCAAGGCAAAATACGCTCCTTACCCCCGCCACACACCAACATAGATTCTGTAAAAGTGGTACTATGTTAATAGGGCCAACATAATAATTCCCCTTAACCCCCATAGACTAAAGCCAAAGAGACCTCGCGAAGTCCCAATGCAGGAACAAATGTTGGGAAGCCTCCCCATCACGATAACACAAGACACACTGATTCGGCGAGATAACCCATCCAGGTCGGTGCCACTACAACACATCACGGGTATTTATTTTGCCTACCACCAAGGTTGAAGAGAAGGCATGCGCTTTCCAAGAGACCTTAGACTTTGAGATAAAGGTGGCTAGTGGGAAGGACTGGTACTATGGTGGTAGGATAAGGTTATGAAGGAAGGACTTGCAAGAGAAGTCCTTGGAAGAATCCAAACCGAGACCTTGAAATTACTAGAACTCCTGAGGAGACTAGTGTGCAAAGTGGTAAGTAATGTAGTAATCTCTTCTATCTCCTAATCATGAGGAGCCCTACGGAAGCGGAGGTCCAAGCACCACCATAAACATAAAAAATAGGTCGAGACTGGAGCATCATGAAGTGTGGATAAGTGATAAGCCCCTAAGATACATGGAAGCAAAGGGCCCAGCCCCCTTCCACGCATCCTCCCCATAAGCGAACACAGAGGCCATTGCTTACTCTAAATCCGATCATAGGAAAGAAAAAGCTAGATATCTGGGAAATGAACTTCCATGGTGGGCATGAGAAACAAGAGAACCGGAGAGTGCGTCCCGTCGATTCAGTTGAAGACCATTGCTCCTGATAAATTGATGCCATAGAGACCCGACCTTTAATGGGAATCGCTGCAACCACTTTTCCACTAGTAAAATGTTCTTAGACACCAACCAACAAAACCCTAACCCCGCTTCGTCTTAGGTCTACACACTCGGTCCTAAATAGCAAGGTGGTCTTTCCTCCCTCCATCCGAACAAGCCACAAGAAATCATGCATCGATCTCTTAATTCTGTTAGTCACACTACTCTAAAAAGGAGAGGTAATAAATGGGGATGCTACCTAAACAAGGTTGCAAGATTGTGATCCTTCCCCCGACGAAGAATACTTGCCCTTCAAACTATATAAACGCCTAGCGACTCGGGTCATAATTTGCTCCCATGAAGGATTGCCCCCAAGGGGAACACCCAATAGGTGAGAGGCCAACCCCTGAACCTGGCACCTTATAGAAGAGGCAAAAGACTAACACCTCATTATCCACATTGATCCCTACCAGATGAAGTCTGGACTAAGTACTTCACAACCCAGAATTAACCTCAAAAATCTGCAAGATGGTACACACGCGCTGAAAGCTGTCAAGAGCTGAAAGAAAGAGAATAGTATCGTCTACAAACTTTAAATTGGACACGGCTACCCTTTCCTTCCCTAACCTGAAACAACCCACCAAGTCCTGCTGTACACTCTTATCCAACATCCGACCAAGAATGATATTAGCCAGAGTAAAGAGAAAGGTGGTAAGGGGATCGCCTTGTCTAAGGCCACGGAAGGTGGAAAACTAATCCCTAAGGGCACCATTAACCAGGATAGAGAAGCTAGCGTTGGAAAAACACCCTTAATCCAATTACGCCACCTCGGGCAGAACCCCTTCCTCTCTAAAACCCTATCCAGAAACCCTCAACTAAGGCCTTGTTCGAGGTGGTTGGCAACAAGTTGCCAGTTTTTGTTTTTGAAAATTTCCAACTCTTTTGAGAAATTGAATTTAAATTAAATTTTTGTGCGCTTATAGTTCTCTACTATTTTTTCGAAACTAACAATAGAAAACAGGAAACAGAAAAAAGTGGTTTTGAAAAATTGTTTTTAGTTGTCAAACAAAATCGAAAACTAGCAATTGGGAACCATACCAAACAGGACCCAACCCTATCATAAGCCTTCTCAAAATCAAACTTGTGCACCACCGCTTGGAACCCAAAATGCCGAGCATCATCAACAACCTCATTGGCTACTGAAGCAAAGTCCTTCATGGCTTCTATATTGTCATTGTATAGAGTTGAAGAGCCAGTGGTTGGCTACTAAGATGGATGGGATGAAAGTGGTTATCCTAGTTATCTAATGAGAAGACACTGAAATTCTGAAGAAAAAGTTATGGGTGGGTGTAATTCTGTAAGAATTTGGTGAACATTTTATTCTAGTTTTTTTAGGTTAATTGATGAACGGTTTTGCCCTTACGATAGTCATTATAGCTCTTGTAGCCTTCATTGAATCAAATAGGTGCACACTGTTCTGGTTATCCTTGTCCTATTATCCCCAATTAATCTAACAACTAATATGGTGATTACTTGTATGTAATGATTATTGCAAAACGAAATGCAATGAGCATTATATGGTTATATACATGCTCATGATTAGTCGTAAGACATTAAGGCTTGTTGCTATTGTGGTTGTACATGTCTCATGTTATGTTAGCATTTGTGCTTACAATGGCTCATCTCTAGTCGATTACACTACTGTCCCATCTCTAATAACCGTTCTTTTTACTTAACTTAATAAATTGATGTATTACATTGTAATCACGTTTATTTCTATGAAACTGAGCCCTAAGTAACAAAACAATTGAAACAAATAAGAAGCTGCTTGTTTTTTTTTTCCTCCCTTACCCAAAAACATAGTAAGAAGCAAGTTACTAGGCCCTCCTCTTGAGAGTGACTCCTAATGCATCCTTGAGAATGACTGATCCAGTTCATGTCACTCGTCAAGGAAGGATCATCCTCACAAATCATGAATCAAGTAGTCTCTGTTATCTAACTAATCAGCTTTATTAACCTGTCTTCGCTCTGTTTTGGTATAGCCATTAGCCAACATCTACAGCCTCTATCTGTGATCAAATTCTTAACCCTCAAGGGATCTGTAACCCCCCCTCCCCCCAGATAAAAATCAATTTAAAAACCAAAATTTTTTTGGATCCCTACCTGCTGCATTACCATTTTTTTATGGATCCATCAAAGTTGATATTTATGCTATTGAACAGAGGGGAGAACCCCAAACAAGTATTCTACCGGTTCACTTGGTATTTCTTCCAGAATTCTGGGTGGGATAATATTAGGCGTAATATGGTTTCTAAATTTCGTTCCTTGTAAATCTCTTTGCGCTAATGTTCATATACCTGTGATTAAAGTTCTTGTGGCTAAAGCCTTGTCATTACGGTCTTTTGAGATGCTCCAAATTAAATGAGAATCCATAAATCATGTATTTATAATGGTTATTTATTTATTTATATACATGTCTTTATTATTGATTTTTTTTAATATCATAATGTGGAGCCATTATGAAATATTAGCTACTAGTAAATCCCAACTTCCTTCACCTACTATGCCCTCGATTGTACATGTCTTCGGATTAGAAGCAAGAATATGATCTACAGGGTCATAAATAGGGATTTATATCTTCAATGTCTAGATATCTCGTCTTAAGTTTCTAATGAAAAGGTGGAATATGTACCGAAGGAAATTTTTTAACTTCGGCGTTGACGTCAAATTTCCATATCCATTTCTAGCTCCATGTATTACTCCAATTTTACTCATGAGCTAATCAAGTAGCATTATTAGGTGAAAAGTACAGTCACTGGTGAAGCCTCATGCCTAGGGATTAGAAGGCTGAATGCCTATAGATTACCTACTGGAACATATTTTCGTTCTATTTATCTACATCCCATCGTATATTAAGAATAGTTACTCTGGCATCAGGGTGTGGAACAAAGCCTTATGAAAATTTTCGATGACAGGTTAATGGTCATACCAAATATCCTACCAAACAATTCATTTTTATTTCTATTACCAACTTTCCAGCATAATCTTTTATAGAATAGGAATCTTCTCCATATCCACAAGACTGAAGTTTTTGGGGTTGCAATTGAAATAATTACCATCTTTGAAGTGCTAAAGTTATGTTCTCATGATATTTCTATTTATTTTTACTGTTGATTTCTGATCATTTATATTGCAGATTTTTTATTTTTATTGATTTATATTGCTAATTTTTGAACTCTTTTGAAATTATACAAGGAGCTGTTAATCTGTAAACTACTAGCTCGAGTGAGAGGAAAGCAAATGAGGTTGGGATACAGGATTTANCCAGTGCATGAGCTTGACTTTAAGATCTGGCTGTCTCAGTGATGGGCACCCCATCATCCAAGCTGCCTTGAGTTGTGTTTTTTATATGACATCTCGAAAAAGACATTTCAGGATTAGGATTATTCTAATATAACCTAACATTTTATTATGTATTGATTCTGAGAGGATTATATGACAATTTGATGCTCACTTTGGTCATTTGGACCTGTTCAAGTTGCATTTGGTTGCTGATATTAGTTTTCTTCTTTATCTTTCTATGCAGATGTTTTGCAGGAGGGTTGGAGTTTGGACTCTGCTTCTCGAATGTTTACTGTGACGAAGCAATCTATCGTAGCAGAGCAGAAATTAGATCCCAGTAAACTGCAACGCCTGACAGAATATGTCTTCCACCTTGAGCATTAGCTGATTAATGATGACTGTGTTGTATTGAGCAAATTTGTTGCTTTGAGAATACTTGTTTTGAAGAGGTGAAATTCTGAATTTTGTCAACTATATAGTGGAGTTTAGGTTTCTCTCACTTTAGTAGAATGTTAAATGACGCTGAAGAACTTTATCATTAGCCTTTTTGTTATCTTCGTGTTTTATACTATGGCTAGATAGGAAATTTTTACAATGGTGGCAATTGAAACTTGGCGAAAAGTTCAACGATTTTGAATTCTATGAAATCTGTTTTGCCATATCATCCTCATTGTTCACCACTGCTACTGGGCGACCTTTTTTTTGCTGCGGCTATATACTAGAGCTGTTCGAGCTTCTCCTATTGCTTCTCCTTCTTTGATTCCTGTAATGATGCTTTGCTAGTATTGGTATTTTGTGGTGTTGTCTGATCGCTACCTCTCGAACTCCAACGATCAAGACTCAAGTTGCAGAGAGAAAAGATGCACATAAACTGACAAGGAAGGAGCAATCACCATAACAGCAAAAAGTTGACGTGTTAGTCTTCAAGTCAAATCCTTCACTTTATCTTCTTCGTCGTCATCATCCACATAGATAAGTACTGCCGTTGTATTTTGGTCACTTAGAGTTTTCTTTCTTTTGTTTCTCCTCAAGATTTCCATGTTATTCAAATTTATGAGTGATGATTAAAAAGGGTTTGAGATTTTGAATCAATATGAGCAAATTGTTTTCTTTGAATTTATCCAGTGATCAGGTGAACTCTCTCGATTAAAATTAAAGAATTCAAATAGAATAAATTTTTACTTTAGCTTGTGGAGATTGTTCGATCCTCAAGCTTCTTTCAAGTGAAGATCAATTGAGACTCAAAGAGTATTTTTCTCTCTTTCTCTTTACTTTATTTCCTATCATTGTTGTTGTTTGTTTGATTTCAATTGATATGAGTGAGTAGTTTGATTATTTAGAGTTTTGGGAAACCCTCTGATTGGTTATTGAGTAGAATTGGATGTGGATTTGGTTGTAATTTTTATGCCTTGATTTTATTGTTAGAGACTTATTTGATTGCAATTCGACTGGCCATTGTTTTGCAATTCGAAGTAGTATTGTTTTCCTTGAGTACTATTTGATTGTCAATTTGCTTAGTGCGTTAAAGTTGATTCATTGACCTTGAAAATAGGTTATTGATTGATTTTAGCACGCTATTAAACTTCAAAATGAGATAGTAGTTGCCTTATTAGCATAATAAACTTTCAAAGTATGCAATCACAGCAATGAATGATCCAATCCAAATCAATAATCGTCATAATGGTGAACCCTAATCCTAAATGCTTTTTAGTCTCGATATTTTTCTTAATCTCAGTTGTTAATAGTTTATTACTATCAATCCTGATAAACTGTGAGTCTAGATAATCAGTGTGGAAAAATTGGTACTTAGCAACCAATCTTCATGCGAAGATAATTTTTTTTTTTTTTGGCAATCATGCGAAGATAAATTATTATTATTATTATTATTATTATTATTATTATTATTATTATTATTATTATTATTTTAAAAGAATAGGGTCTACTTCTCTTGTTTCTCAACTCGGGGCAAAAATCAGTTAAAGCTCATACATTGCAAAGGGGATAGCCTATGGCTCACTGACCCAATTCAATCAAATGAAACACTAACATAATTATCCGCAGAAACATACTGCATAAGACACACACAAGACAACTTGCTATACAAATGGAACTGCTAACTAGGGAAACAAAAATTGCTATCTATCTTATACAATGTACAACACACATAGTACTTAATATGACTAGTTATGCTCTCTACAGTCCTTTGCCCCAGTTTCTCTCCATCCAAATTTCAGCAATTGTAGTGATGAGAGCAAAATCAACAGATCATCTACAAATGATAATTGACATATCCCCACTCTTGAGCTCATAGGGTGACTGGAGAACTTCTTGTTAGCTTTCATGCCTTTAAGCATCCTTGTGTAGTATACCATCCCTCAAAACAAAAAGATAAGGAGAAATGAGATCTTCTTACCTTAACCCCCTTCTACTAGCAAAGTAGCCATGTGAGGAAGCATTCCAACACACTGAAAACTTTGCTGTACTGATGCAGCCTAGAATCCAATTAACAAATTTCTTAGGGAACCCATAAGCTACCATAATCTCCTCAAGGCATTTCCACCTTAATTTATCATAAGCTTTTTGAATATCCACTTTAACCACGGCCCTAGGAGAAACATTTGCTCTATTATAATGTTTAAACAATTCATTGGCAAGAGCTATATGCTCAAAGATACTCCTATCCTTCACAAAGCTTGCTTGTTCACCACTCATAATATCACTCAACACCATTTGCAGCCTATCAGCCAAAACTTTAGTAGTGGTCTTATATAAGACACTACAACAGGTTATAGGCCTGAAGTGTGTCACCTTTTGGGTGACATCAACCTTGGGGATGACAATGGGGAAAGTGGAAAATTAACTTGTTGCAAGAGTTTACCAGAGGAAAAGAACTCTTTGACAGCTTTACAAAAATCTTCTCCCACCACCTGCCAAGCCTTCTTGAAGAATAGAGAGGTAAATCCATCCGGGCCAGGGGATTTAATATCAGCAATAGAGTTCAGGGCTTGCTTGATCTCATCATTTGTAACCTCTTTTGTAAGCATTTGAGCACCATCCTCCTACAAGCAAGGGCAATTAGTAGCTACATTTACATCAATATTGTTAGTAGCATCACTTTTAGCTAGCAAAGAGGTATAAAATTCTACAAAGGCAACAGAGACATTAGTGCCTTCCCTTGTTTTTCGAGCTATATCTTTGATTGAAGTTACTCTGTTCCTGGCTTGCCTTTCCTTCACATTGGCATGAAAATAGCTCGAGCTCTCATCCTTAAGTTGCAGATCATGAATTTTAGCTCTCTATCTATAAGCCTGTATCTTAGCATTCTTCAGTTTCTGTATGCCTCTCTGTAGGTCTTCTCAGCAACAATAAGCTCCTCATTTCTAAGATTCTGTGACAGGGCATCTTGAATAGTAGTGAGCTCCCTCTTGCAGCTATCCACCTTACTAGTGATGTTCATAAACTGACTTTTATGCAGCCTTTTGAGGAGTGGTTTTAGTTTTTTTAGTCTCTGTATGAGTTGAGACATATAAGAGCCCCTTAGAGGCATCCTCCAAACTTCTTCCACCATTTGCATGAATTCTGGAGTCTCACTCCAGATATTGAGAAAACCGAATGGTTTAGGTTCATATTCCACCTCCTCTGTCACCCTTATCGTGACAGGTGAGTGATCAGAAATACCAAAAGGCATGAATTCAGTACTAGCATTTACATGAAGCACCCAGTCAGCATTGCAGAGAGCCCTATCCAGTTTACTCAAAACTCTGTCATCCCCAAATTGATTATTGTGGCAAGTAAAGTAATGCCCGGTAGTAGCCATATCTGCCAACTTGTTCCTGTACACACAGCTTGCAAACTCCTCAATAGCAGCAAGGTCTGGTGAAGCCCTATGATCCCTCTTTCCGGTGTTGAGCACTATAGTCCCTTGAGAGGAGCCAGGGACTATTATAGGTGCCTCTAATGCTATCCATATCCTGCCAAAGTCTTCTCCTAGTCTCCATCTCAGTTGTAGCCTACACCACTGTTAATAAGGCATTGAAATTACTGATTTTTGATATAATGTTTCAGTGAATCATATGGCTAGATGATGCCACCATAGTAACCTCCACATTATAGGGATTCCACATTACCCAAATCCGGCTATTTCTATAATCAATGTAATTATCCACACAAAGAAGGTGTGGAAAATGCCTTTTTCTATTTTTTGACATTATATTCTCCTTTATTTTGGCTTCCCCAAGATCCATAATATCAATCTTCTCTTTTCTAACACAGTCAGCTACCTCCTATAGCTTAAGGGGATCATTGCATCCCCTTACATTCCATGTACATATCCTCATAATCAAAAAGAGAGAGGTAGAGTGTCCTGCCCTCCACTATTTGCACTCCCATTCTCCTCCTCACGGTCATTGCCATTCTCTTGTTCTTCTACATTTCTCGTAGACCTCAACAAAAGGAATTTATTAGCACTCTGTATGACTGATTGCAGTGTACTCTTCCCTTTTGCCCTCTAGTCTATGTCCACTATATTAGACCCACTAGCCTTTAGTTGAGTCTCACCCTTCTTTGTGTTCTGAGTCTTGCCATTTCCGATACGAGTCTTCTTCATGACCATGACAAAGTCCTGTCCTTTTGTTCACCAGCAGTTGGGGTCACATCTTGCTTCTTCATAGCAGCCCCCATAGTGTCAATCTCTTCACCGATCACCCCTTTGGTTACCTTTTCAACAGCTAGTTGCTCCTTCTTATGTCTCCTGCACTAAGCTTTTATGTGTCCCAATTTTTTGAAATGAGAGCATTAGTAGAGTAACTACTCATAATACATTTCCTAATTCAATCTCTTCCCAAAAGGAGTGACCAAAGGAATCTGAGTGATTAACTCTTCAGCCACATCCACTTCCACAAGAACTCGGGAATAAGATACCCTCTCATTTTGTACAGTGCATAGGGGTGAGCAAGGTGATCCGGATCCGATGATCCGATCCGGATCCGATCCGTATTTTATTCGAAATGCGGATATCCGATCCGTATCCGATCCGATTTTTTTTTTTGTCATAAATTCGGATCGGATACGGATCAGAAATTTTGAAATTCGGATATCCGATATCAAATCCGATTTTTCATTTTTCGAATAATTAATATACCCTTTCATTCTTTATTTTATCGCCTAACTGTTGTTTTATGCATGCTGAGTATGTCAAGCACTCCCAGTACTGAAGTTGTACTAGTTCTCTGTTAACATGTAAGTGAAGCATGGGAAATGAGCTAGTAATTTCCAGCTGGTACCCCTGTAGTATTGCAATTTCCAGGTGGTACACATTCTCATTTTCGTATTCTAGTTAGTAGCCTTGTGGTTTGTTTTTTGTACATTCCGTGACCATTTAAGCGATAGCCGTTAGTTTTGGCCGTCAGATTGTTACGTGGCTTTGTTAAATGTTGTGTAATTGATTTAGCCATCTAAGTTTGCCTTGTAAATGGCTGAAATACCCCCAGATGTATTTCCCTCCCTTTGTGACAAAAATTTCCCTCCCTTTTTTGCCCTCACTTCTATTAAAGCACACCCACACTTAAGTTCCACATTCACACTCTCTCTCCTCCGAAAATCCCCTCATATCTGGCTTCCAATTTATGTGTGCAATTGCTTCAAAATGCAATCCCGAGGTTCTTCGTCAACGGCTGCCCCTGATGGAATTAAGCTGAAGAATCAATTTTGTAGATGTAGGCCGGCAAAGAAGGCAAATTTGAGGATTTCTGAATCACAAAGAAACCCTAACTTGCCATATTTTCGGTGCGATGAATGCGATTTCTTCATGTGGTTGACCCATGACCACGTTTTATCTTATGGGAATGGGAATGGAGGGAGAAATGGAAGTGATAGTGGTGAATCTAGCGAAGAATTGGCAAATTTGAAGCATCAATTGAAGAGTTGAAGAGGACTATTTGGGAGCTTGTTAATTGTATGAATGTGGGTGTGAAGATTGTATTTGGGATGTTCTTAATTTTGGTTGTAATTATTCTCAACAGTTGATGTAATATGGGTATAATTTGGGTTAAATATGTAGGGTTAGGTTGTGAATGGTATGTATTAGGTAAGGTTGTAAGGTTGTAAGGTTGTAAGGTTGTAAGGTTGTAAAGGCAAGGTATGAATGCCAATTTTGTAACACAAGAAATTGTGTTTATGGTATTAATTGGAAGGTTTTATTTGTGTTGCAATTGTGCATTTGCAAGTTCTCTTTCCTTACCTGTGTAACTGTGTATTTGCATATAAAACTGTACAAAATTAAAGAAAGCAATATGTAGACAACAATGAAATCACTGCACAATTTTACTTCAACACTTGA
>BSSO01001769.1:0-21925 GCA_030267885.1 Mesembryanthemum crystallinum | reverse complement strand
TTCAGGGGTACCACTGGCATTATTGGAAAAGTGTGGACACTATTGGCATTAGGCCAAAGTTCAGGGGTACCACAGAAAATTTTCGTAATTTTTAATAATAATTGAGTAGAATGTGAGGGTTGAGAGTCAGATATGTTAATTTCAGCCGAATCATGCTAAACTAAATCGAATCGAATGATGTGCATTTAAATGAATAGTAATACGGTGAGGATCCTTTATCCCTTTATAAGTGCCATCTTATGTTACACTCCTTTCTACACTTGACATGTAAGCTTTATAAATATTCTGTAAAAACAAAAGGGTTAGGATAGTAATATGCTTTTATTTTTTAATATGTTTTTTGTCTAACCATAGGCCCACCTTGGCTATTTGGGCCAAGACTAGTCTTGTTTGCATCGGGTCGGCCCACAAAGAGGTAAAGGCTCCCAACCAGCAGTTTCTCCAATAAACTATGCTATTGTAGGATAGGAACATGAGATGTACTTACATTAAAAACATTTTTAGAAGTATGTGGATAAATTTGGAAAAAAATCAATTTTGTTCTTTTTAGGGGAAGGTAAGAAAACTCCCCTACCATAATTCTTGATTTATTTCCTTTAATCCTACCGCCAAAAGCAACAAAATCACCTTTTTTTTCCGCGATAAAGAAGCAAAACGCATCCATTTGCTGATTTGCCCTCCCCTAATTCCCCGCTTACCCTTCTCTCTCTCTCTCTCTCTCTCTCTCTCTCTCTCTCTCTCTCTCATCAAAATGGCATCTTGTCTCTCTGTTGATGATTAAACCTTCGTCTGTACAACTCAGTTTTAGCAGCACTTTTATTATTCTCTCTCTCACTCTTTGACGATTCCCATTTTTTTATGATTCATCCTCGTTAATCATTGAAGCTCAAATGCTGTATGATTCATCCCTTTGAATTTTTCAAATTTATCTGTTCCCCGTTTATATATTCTCTGGCTTTGCTTCAACTTTTTGAGTGCTATCTGAGTTGAAGATCCTCGATTATCTTGAGGAGGTCCCTCAATTTTGATCAGAGTACAATTCTTCTTGTAAGTTCCCATCTTTCTCTCTGTATATCTCTTCAAAATTCAATCTTTCTGCTTTTTTTCTTTGTGGGTTTTGATTTATCTAATCGAGAACAATCAATCGTAAGACATATGATGGGTTTTTGCTAGGTTTTGCTTTTTCTGCTTTGATTGTTAGTCCATTGACCGAAATTCGATCTTTTTGCATGTGGGTTTTTGGCTTAAATCAACAGGATTATATTGGTTTTTTTTTGTTGGGTTTTGGGGTTAATCGTATAATGGGTTTTTGCTAGACTTTGCTATTTCTACTTTGATTTTAGTTCATTGACCAAAATTCGATCTTTTTGCTTGTGGGTTTGGCTTAAATCAACAGGATTATGTTTCTTTTATGTTGGGTTTTCGTGTTAATCCTTGGTGGCTGTTCAATGTTTTCTGGGTTGCTAACTGCTGTGCTATGTCAGATTGTGTTTCTTGTGGTGTTGTCAGGATTTTGTGGATCCCATTGTAGAGTTGTAAGCCAGTAAGAATTAAAAGCAACTAGAATTGACTTGCTAGGGTCATCAACCTTGATCCTCCGTAGGCTTCCTCTCAATTCCTGATTGATTCACTATTATACTATTAGATTTTGCAACTTTTTATCTGGTTTGCTAATTTGTCTTGTTAATGATACCAAAAAGGGTCTTTACTTTATAGTTTTTAGCAAGTGGGATATCATTGCCTACTTGACTGGTCTTTGCTCCTTCTCCTGCTAGAACCTTTTGGAGCAATTCTTCTTTTCTAATTTTCTTTTTTTCCTTCCTCAAATATTTATTATGTTTATTTTGTCTTAATTTTGAACCTAATTATCAGGCTATGGAACTAATTATTTCATGTGAATGAGCTTTTAAACTTTGCCCTCGTGATCGAAATGAATCACATAGATCACTTGTTATTGCATTTGTTTACAGCTTTGTGCACAAACAAGATGAATCTTCTACCTGCTTCTGACAATCACTTGAATCTGATGTCACTTTCCTCACATGTTTTGTTATGCCTCCAGTGATAACACCTATAGGCTGTGTATAGCTACAGAGATCTCATGTTCTTGAGGCTATCTGAAACTGCAGGAGGTGTTATAACTAAGAAAATATATGTTGCCCATCATTAACATCAGCTGACAGTTTTCCTTTATTAGTCAATGATTTTGGATGTGAATCCCGGTTTTTGGCTTTCTTGTTATGCTTAACCATTTGTATTTTATCTGATGCACGCACAACTTCAACTTACATTCGATGTGCTTTGATTATCTGTTATCATGAATTCGTGATTAAACCCTTTGCTGTGTTGCTCTGCAGGAGGATTAGTCATATAGGAGCTGGTTTGCGGCAACAGTATGGATCCGCGTGATGATGTTGACCAGAGTGATGAAGTGAATGATGTTGAGAACCTAGGAGAATACGATGGGAAAGAGGAAGAGGATAGATTCTGGTCTGACATTTCAGAGAGGAACTTGTCAATGAGACAACCTCTGCTGAGAAAGAGGACAAATACAACCTCACAGATTGCCGTTGTTGGTGCAAATGTCTCCCCCATCGAGAGCCTTGACTATGAGTAAGCATTTATTCTCGCCACCCCATTTTTACCATCATTTTGGTTCCTTGTTTTTCATAAGCCATGTGATTATTGAAGAAAGAATAAAGTAATGTAAGCTTTTAAAGAATCCAAAAGTCGCATTGGAATGACCATATACTAATCTTTCTGTTGCCTATTTTGTGAAGATCACTCTGTTGTTAGTTTACTGATTTCTTGCTTCTGGCTCCTTTCTGCTTTCTAAGTGTTTCCATGGCTCTTTGTGCTTATGAGTTATGGTCAATGTTGAAAGGTGATGAAACATATTCGAATAGTCTACGAGAAGTAGCACTCACTTATTTCTTTTTGGTCTCTCCTTCCATATGCTACATGCACACGAGGACAAGGATCTAAGGGTTGGGTGGCCCTGCTAGTTTAGGGAGTTCCATCTATTATTGGTCTGATTTGACATGTCAAGCGTCATACTGGTACCAGGAGTCTGAATAATGGATGCAGGTGCTTTAGGTTGAAAAATTCAAAGTCGGACCAATGTAGCTCTTTTGTAGTGGTTAATGGCTGTTCATTCTGCAAATTATGTTTCACAGCCTGGTTTTAACAGCCTATTTACCTGCTACAAGCCTACAAGGTCTCACATCTTAGGAAACTTATATATGTTTGATACTCACCTGGGAAAGGCATATGGATGGTCATTTGTGCATCGAGTTGTGTAGCTATTGGTCCGCTAAGGTGTAATCTTTAGATGGTTACTTTTATTTATGACTGTTGTTTTTGCGTGGTGCCCTCATGATTAACACAACTTTGATGTGTTTTCCAGGATTATTGAAAATGAATTATTTAAGCAAGATTGGAGATCAAGGAAAAGGAGTCAAATTTTTCAGTATATCTTTCTCAAGTGGGGATTGGCCCTTCTCATTGGTCTTGGTACTGGACTTGCTGGCTTCTTCAGCAATATTGCAGTTGAGAACTTAGCTGGTTTCAAATTGTTGCTAACTAACGACCTAATGATGGAGGGAAAGTAAGTAACATCGATGATTTTCACTTTTTTGTTTTTTATATTTCTGCTGAGTGTGCTGTTATTGCAACTTTTATCAATCATCTTATATTAGTTGTAAAAGATTTAAAACTCCTGCCCTCATTCTTTCCTTATCAAATAAGTAATTGCGATCTTTTCATGCATAACGGTTCCAGTACAGATACTTCAAGGCTTTCCTTGCTTTTGCTGGTTGCAACATAGGGTTAGCGACTGTTGCTGGAGTTCTTTGTGCCTATATTGCTCCTGCTGCTGCTGGGTCTGGTATTCCTGAGGTCAAAGCATATCTTAATGGTGTGGATGCTCCCTCAATATTGGCTCCAAGTACACTCTTTGTGAAGGTAAATATCTTACTCGGATATGTTTTCAAATAGTCCTAGCCCTTTTATCGAATCTTACACTTGAGAAGAAAACATTTCTTAGAAAATTTCAGTCAAATCATTGTTTTTTCTAATCAAACGATGTCAATCGTTCTTAAGAGAGAAGTGGACAATGATAGGAGAATGTACAAAACTGAGATTGACACAATCATTTAGGCATGTAGAGGATAATTGTAACTATCAACTAACATGATGTGTAATGTGATCAGATATGTGGTTCTGTTCTTGGTGTTTCCGCGGGATTTGTGGTTGGTAAAGAAGGACCTATGGTACACACTGGTGCCTGCATTGCCAATTTACTTGGCCAGGGTGGTTCTCGCAAGCACGGTCTAACATGGACTTCACTCAGATATTTCAAGAATGATAGGGACCGGCGAGATTTGATCACCTGCGGTGCTGCTGCAGGAGTGGCTGCTGCTTTCCGTGCACCGGTTGGTGGCGTCCTTTTTGCCCTCGAAGAGGCAGCCTCCTGGTATGTCTCTACCAAAATCTGTTAGCTAGGATGAAAATGTAAGACGTGTTTGCCTTATCTACTCTACATAATAACCCAGTAATGGCCCCAAGGTTTTTCTGGTCGTTAACTTTAGGGCCCCATGGGATTAGTTGGGTAAATGGATACCCATGCTATCTAAAAACAAAAATTGATAATCCAGTATTCAGAATATAAAAAGTATACCAGAAAATAGATGATGTGATCAGCTTCCTGTTGCTTGGTGATATTTCCGTTCATTGATTTCATAGTTTTCTATTAATCTTACTTCTCTCATTATCCAGGTGGAGGAGTGCTCTTCTGTGGAGGACATTTTTCACAACAGCTGTGGTTGCAATAGTCTTGAGAGGCTTTATCGTATATTGCTCGACTGGTAATTGTGGTTTGTTCGGCAAGGGTGGGCTCATAATGTACGATGTCAGTGCAGCAGCAGCAAGTTATAGTGCTTATGATATACTGGCAGTAGTGTTTCTCGGAGTCATTGGTGGTGTTTTGGGAGCCTTATATAACTATCTTATCGACAAGGTTCTCCGCACGTACAGTATGATTAACGAGTATGACATCAGAACCTCTTTCCAAGTTATACATTTGTTATTATTAGCCTACTTAATAGTCATCGGGCATTATATAGCCCAGCTAGATTTTACAGAGGACATGACTCTTTGTAGGATTTATTGCATTCTTGCAACCATTATGTGGACCCCGAATATGGATCCCTACACATTAAGCTCTTTACGCTAGCAATTTTTTCTTTATATCAAAAGAAAATTTATATTTTGGTTGGTTTTCCTCCCGACTTTTCATTAACTCCTCTAACCTCTGGTTCTTACTTTCTGGCAATTGCTTCTTTTCTTTTCTTCTCTTCCCCCTTGTTTCGTATTGCTTTGCTTATTTTCAATCTTGTTTGGGGTAAGAAGATTTTTTAATCTTATTGCATGCTTTTTCCTGCAGGAAAGGTCCATCCTTCAGAGTAATACTTGTTATAATCGTATCCATCTTGACAACATGTTGCGCCTTCCTTCTTCCATGGCTCGCAAGGTGCACTCCATGTCCTACAGATGTGAAGGTAAAATGCCCAACTGTTGGCGAATCTGGAAACTACAAGAGCTTTCAATGCCCACCCGGTTACTACAATGATCTTGCTTCCCTTTTTTTCAACACCAACGATGATGCTATCCGCAATTTGTTTAGTACAAGGACAGTTGGAGAGTTCGGTATCTCGTCGCTCTTCATATTCTTCGTTACAATCTATGGACTCGGAATCATCACCTACGGAATCGCCGTACCCGCAGGGCTATTCATTCCTGTGATTTTAGCTGGAGCTGCCTATGGTCGACTCGTTGGTCGACTCTTCGAGCCCGTGTCGGCCCTCGACACCGGTCTCTTTTCCCTTCTAGGAGCTGCCTCGTTCCTCGGGGGAACAATGAGAATGACGGTCTCTCTTTGCGTGATATTGCTTGAGCTTACCAACAACCTATTGTTGCTTCCTCTAGTGATGATCTCTCTCCTTATATCAAAAACCGTGGCAGATTGCTTTAACCATGGTGTATATGACCAAATTGTGAAACTGAAAGGGTTGCCTTATATGGAGCCCCATCCAGAGCCTTATATGAAACACTTGATGGCAGGGGATGTTGTTTCTGGCCCGTTGCTCACATTTTCCGGTGTGGAAAAGGTTGCGAATATTATACATGCTCTGAAAGCTACGGGGCACAATGGATTTCCTGTCATTGATGAACCGCCCTTCTCGGATGCCCCTGAGTTGTGTGGGTTGGTTTTGAGATCTCATCTGCTAGTTTTGCTCAAGGCAAAGTACTTCTCCAAGGAGAGGGTTCGTTCAGGTAGGGATATCTTGAAGAAGTTCTCTCCCTTCGACTTTGCCAAGCCCGGAACAGGAAAAGGACTCAAGCTGGAGGATATATTCATTGAAGAGGAAGAGATGGATATGTATATTGATCTTCATCCAATAACCAATACATCCCCATACACAGTGGTTGAGACCATGTCACTAGCCAAAGCTCAGATTCTGTTCAGGCAACTTGGACTCAGGCATATGTGTGTTGTACCAAAGAGCCAACATGTAAGATTTTTTCTCTCTCATTTCATGCATACATTTAGACTTGTCAAAAGCTAACCCGATTCAGAAACCCAACCTGAACCCACTCCAATGTTGGGTTTTGGCACATATTTTTCAACCTGAACCCTGAAAAAACCCAGAAAAAATAACTAAAACCTCCCAACCATCCATCCGAAACCTGTTGGATCAACCTGCTTACACCCAGATACATGCATTATGCATAACACAGTTTCAGAAACCATCGCCCTGTCAACCTCTCCGCCGGTCACAGTGGAGGAAATCAGTCTATCATTGGGATTTTTGCATNAAATCTGAACTGTCAGTAATTACATTGCATCAACTAATTTCAATTCAGATGTATTTAGTGACTGATCATCTTCCTTACAATTTCTTACTGCAGCGACCTCCAATCGTCGGAATATTGACTCGACATGACTTCATGCCCGAGCACATACTGGGACTCTACCCCCTTGTCAGGCTACATAAATAAAAGGGTATAGAGCTCATACAGTGATTCTTCGATCGATCTCCTCTCTCATCTCCCACCTCGGTGCTGAAGCGAAGTTGTTGATCATGAGTTCATTCAGATGTGCACCCGCCTGGCATCTGAAAGAGCCGTTGCACTTTCGTGCAACTATAGGGATTCTTTGTCTTGGTCTCAACTCCGAAGTCAAGCTAAACTTATATTCTTGTAAAATTCAGTCTCATTGAAGTAAAACCACATATTTGCAGAAACATTTAGCAGACAAATATGATGCCTTTTTTTTTTTTTTTTTTTTAAAATATATTGCTGGAATTTTCAGGCTTTTCGTTCATTGGATTGGTGGGGTTATAGTAATAATGATAAATTACAAGGGTGATAGGAGGTTCAGTCACAATCTGAACCTGAAAATTTTCCTGCTTCTGAATCTTTGTTGATAGTTTTGCGGTGTAAATTGCTAAGTCATTGTCAAACTATTACCAGTATATGCAGTTGGATGTTGTTTTGTTGAGCAAGTTGAAGTTGGTTGTAAACTTGCGGAGCATAGTGCATATATATATTCGTTATGTTTGTATACAAGGCCTATTAGTTATCTTGAATACTCCTACTACAGTATATATCATGGCAAAATTGATAGTTGAACCAACCAGACAAGAAAGGCATGCTTTTCAACTTTACCATTTATCTTTCAATTCAGTTCAATTTATTAACTCGTAAATAATACTTAGTTTGAATTTATGGAAAAATGATTGATATATGCATTATCGATTTTTTTTTTATTTATTTTTTTTTCTTGTACTTGATACATTTTCATAAAATCCAATCGTCAAAGTTGAGTATAAAGACAAAAATTTACTCTGCTTTAGAGATGGAGGAGTACTAAAGTTAAATTCTAGATCATAGTATTTCGCAATAAAAATGAGTATGATTTTTGGTTGTCATCCTCAATGACCCTTGCATCCACCAGACAATGAAGCCACATCCTACAGCTATGCCAGCCTCCATGCATTTTCATTCGTTCCACGCCGAGCAGCAGCTTCCTGAATTTTGCCTCTAAATTCTTCGGTAGACAATCCGAATCCACATTCATCGTGAAACTGCAATTGATGACTTGAGCCCCCTCACCTTTATTATATCGTGAAACTGCAATTGATGACTTGAGCCCCCTCACCTTTATTATATGACTCTTCAACCCGAATCCACATTCATCCTGAAACTGCATTTGATGACTTGAGCCCCTCATCTTTATTACGACTCTCTTCAACCCGCTATCAGCTTCGAGCCCTTTTAACAGGTCTAATTACAGATGAAGCAGGAATGCAAATTCAAATTACAAAAGACAATTGTCACAGCTTTACAATGAATGAATCAAATTAACAGCCTAATTAGCAGACTGCAAATGTTATACAACTTGTTTTGAGATACAAATAATTACATTGTACAGCAGTTGCAAGCAGTACCCTGGAAGTTCAAATATGAATCTGGCTTCCTGGAGCATCTCCGTCATTGCATACATCCAATTCAATTCATTCAACTATGACGAATTTTGGGCCGAACCATAATTACCCCTGCCCTAGCCTCATCATAGCGATATCTGCAATATTAAGCTGATACTTCATCAGTTATGCAAAAAGTAGCAATCAATAACGTTGTATAGAATGAGCCTAAACTGGCACTTACCCATTATCACTAAGGTAGCTTCTCACAGCTGCTGGAAGTGCTGCCCCTCCACGGCTATGATTACCGATACCTACCACAGACAAGATCAACTTCAATAGAGCATATCCACAAAGTAATTGGATTTACACAAACCCACAAGTCCATAGCCTCTAGGTTTGAATAAAGTTAGCGACAAGCCGGAAAAATACCATAAGTTTCAAACTACTAACAGAAGTATGATTGAGGATACTCGGTTTTGGCAGAAGCAAGCATAAAGATTAAAGAGATAACATTCTATGATACTAATCAACTATTAATCAGCTTAATTGCTTTATCGTTTAACATGGCAAAATAAATCCACGAGGCATGAGGATACGTCATAAAAATCACCGTGAATGCAGCTAAGTACCTGTAATGACTTCCAACCATACTGGTTTTTGCCCAGAGAATGCCTGTTCATTTAACCTTTCCGAGTTATTGAAGCCACTAGAAGATGAAGCTTGCAAGCCTTCTGCTTTGGTCCTAAAACTGTTAGGAAGTCCTGAAAAGCTTGAACCCTTAGAAAATACCTGGGTTTCAATCATACTTAAACGCTCCTGCAATGCTTGGACTGCTTCTACTGCATGAAGACCATGCAAATCTAACCTCCAAATCCCATTGTTCTCATTCCGTATGCTCAATATCTCACGAGCAGCCTTTAAATTGAGCCTTTCTGCAGCTGCCCATTCTTCCTGAGCTTTCAGAGAGAACTGCTGGGCAGAGTAGTGATCACCTCTAAGAAAGGAGTTAGTTGCTGCTTTGGAATGCCGAGTGGCAGCCCTGAAACACAAATAAAATCATTTACAATGGTTTCAAACTTCTAATTAATATAGACAGCATATATATTGCCACGCAAAATAAACTGACAGCATGCACTCCATGGCCAGAGAATCGGAAAGAAGAATGACTAGATTTTAGACATGCAGATAATAAAAAAGTACAAAAGAGGAGCATAATCCGTTCACTAATTAATAGCAAATACCCATCTTGGGATCCACAATGGAAAGTTCAAACAACATAAATCTGGCTCAATCTCTTAATCACTAAAGCAACCCCCTCATTAAACATGTAGGAAGAACCGAAGAAGACAGTATTTTATTAGGAGCAAAATAAGTGAAAGAACAAAGGTATAACAAAAATTACAGATAATCAATGTGCATCCAAGTTAATTCTTCATATCAGATATAACGTGAATTAGGATAATTTGTTGACAAGAATTGATGTCGTTTTCTTTTTTATATGAAAGAATTGAGTTGGCATCACTAACACGAAAACAAAATAGCAAAAATCCACACCTCATCAGTTTTATTGCATCTTTACGGCAACTCAAATAAATATCATCCTCTTCCCACTCAGGCTCAATAGGTACACATGTCAAGTGACCCAGTATCTTATTGGTATCCATACAATCATCTGAAAGCTTTTCAGCACGAAGACCAAACTCAGCCCTCATATCTCCATCGTCGTCGCCAACACACGGGTTGAGAACAGAGCACGTCTTAGAAGGTTCAGATATCTTTTCTAAGGAAATATCTCTCTCTCCATGCGAGGTTTTGTCATTGCTCACAAGTTCAATGGAGCCACAGCTAGATTTAACTACCATATTATCATTAATCTTTTCAGAGCTCTCATCAGAAACCATGGCTTTTAGAAAGGATGATGCGCTGTCAAAATCATTGCCAGCAGCAGCCATGATATCCTCAATCAAACTATCGTCAGCCCAGCTGTATAGCTCTTTGAGCTGTCTAAAGACCCGGCCATATTTGTTATCCTGAGAAATGTGACCGTTCTGCAAGCCAGTAGAACTACCAATTTCAAATGGCTTATTTTTCTTATCATCAACTACGGTGTCTGGAAAATCTACTTTGGCCAGTACAACTGATGAGAACGGTTTCACAGAGAGAGGACTGTTTGTCGAAAATGTTCCCAAACGTTGAAGCGGAGTCACATTAATTGGTAGGGAAGGAAAAGGCTCGTTGCAAGCCTGAGCTGGAAGAGCGTCTTTCTGTCTTTGCTGCAGGTCAAATGCAGCCCAACCAGTAGACTTTACCCGTCCACGAGACATCTTTTCACCTTTGCTCGCAATCATATCAACTTACGCAAGTAGTGACACCCAATCCTATAGGTTGATGTCCTCCGAAGCTGAAATGCCCTTGCAATTTGAGAGAGGGAGGGAACACACCTTTGCAGAGTTTCAGCTTTGTGCAACCTGAATTAAAAACAGCAATACTTTTAAAAAGAAGATTTAAAACTCAACTGAGTAATGGCCTATTAGATAGTTCAGGTTTGCCTAGAAACAACCACCCTTGAAAGAATGTGTAATAGCTCACTGATTGAGCCCTCTTGCCAAGGAAAAGAATAGGTTTTCAGAAAAATGCACAAAACACAATAACATTATAACAATAGCTCATTTGTATCAACATCCTAATCCCACAAAGTTTCTAGCACACTAGTCACCTTCATTGAAGTTCAAGTTCAACCCAGAACGAGTTTCACTAAACGCTGTCAACTTCAAGCTTGTTGGGACAGAGTTTATATTCCAGATTCCCTAATTACCTAAAATTTCAAGGCAGCATACCCTAACAACTTAAATTCCATTCTATTAATATGAATATGATCCATACTTTTACATGGAGTTTGAAAACATATACTCACTTTTTTAAAATAATGGTACCGATGCCCCCAGCCAGTTCGGACCATCTTGATAGGACCAGCCCTTAGCAATCGGCGGACCCCACCTCCCCACCTGCTGCTCATAATTGCCATGGGGCAGCCGTTGATGAGGCTCAATCTTAGGGCTCTTTTTTTGGGATCATGGGGGAGCAACCGTGGGGATGAGCTCAAGCAAAAATAAGAACAGGAATATTTGCTTAAATTTTATTCAATGAATGGAAATTAAGCTTAAAAAATAGTACTCCATCTGTTTCACAACACACAGCTATGAACTTTTATGAAGTATTCGAGGTTACAATTTAAGTACTTTCAAATATTAATCCAATACTATAACTTTTATGTTGTGAATTTTTTAATTTTTTTTTTTTTTTATATGAACTAGTGATCAAATTTGACAAAGTTTGACTATCAAAAACAGCAAAAACCCTATATTGTGAAACGCTGTGCCATCACAATCGATTACCAATTCAACAGTAAGGGCAACCAAGAACATCAATTAGTTCCAAGTTTCTAAGCTAGTATCAAGCTTATCCAAAATCCCAGCTACTAAAATCATTAAAAATCATATCCTAAATTGAATTTGACTTGGCCAAAATCAAATTTTAAGGATCAAAAAACACAATCATTAAAAAAAACTGGTATGAAATTGAAATACAAGTACCTGTTGAAGCTGCTAGATGGGAAATCTAAAAGGGAGGAAGTGCAACCAAGGCGTGAGGCGATGAGAGAGAGAATCGAAGAGATCCAAGGGTTGAGATGCGTTGACGACGATAGATTTTGACGGCTGGGATGCAAAAATCGATGAAGCTGAAGAACATCGAGTCTTGTAACAATCCATAAAATTCAAACCCTAGAGATTTCGTCTTCGATGAAGAGAGAGAAAGATGAATTGAGAAGGAGAGAGAGAGAGAGAGAGAACCACCCAGAAAGAGGGAAGAAGATGGTTTTTGTATGAAGAGAAGGGAAGACGATTTGTCGGTAGGAGATTTGATTAGTCAGAGAATCTTAATTGAAATTCCTTCAGTGCCGTTACTTTTTGGGTCTTTGCTTTCATGGGTTGGGCCGATGATACCGTTGACTTTTCTTATCAAGCCCAACCTTGAGAGACCATTAAGCCCAATCCATTTTTCTTTTGTTAAGTTTTTTTTTTTTTTTGGTAATCAAAAGCAGGGGAGGGGCGACCACCTATAACATAGTTGCTTCTCAGAGAGAGGGAGCCCGTCACCACAACACACAAGTGCTAGTGAGTGAAACGAATTGTCCTGATAACCTCATGGGGGTCCAACTCTAGCCCATCCACTTGTACAAAGTCAGGCATTACTATTGCAAGCACTTTCAAGTTACGTTCAGGATTCGAACTCCTGACCTTAGACAAGTGGACATAAGCCTCAACCACTAGGCTACCACTCATGTGGTTTTCTTTTGTTAAGTTAAAGAACTTATTCTACTAATGATTAAGGAGCTAAATACAAGTACACACAAGTATATACTACTGCATGTTGTTTAGAAAAAAAAAAAAAAAAAAAGTACTACTGCATGTTACCATGGTCTAATTCTTGATTGCAGGCCTTTTCTTGATCAAGTTACCATGGTCTAATTCTTGATTGCAGGCCTTTTCTTGATCAAGTTACCATGGTCTAATTCTTGAAAGAAACCAAGCGGGAAATTATTTAGTGCGTTATGCATGGGAACTTTGGCAGGCTACCACTTTGTTACATATCCATCTATCTCCGGTTTTGGCTCTATATCTTTTTATATTTATATATATAATAAAGGCCACCTATTACTGCCTAATAACTAGATAATTTCCGTGTAATTTTGTTGTAATTAATGTTCTTGTATACTGTTATATAAAAAAATTCGCTTTGATTTCAAAAAAAAAAATAAAAAAATAAAATGGAAAAAGTATACTAGCTGGTCACACACTTTTTAATAATTAAATAATGTACTAAAAAATTTGGCCAAAATTATAGTTAAAGGGTTGTCTACTCCTGTAACCCTAATTATAACCTAGTAAGTAGTACCACTAGATTAATCAAGAGACTATACCCCCTTTTTTTTTTTGGCAGAAGAGACTATACCCCTTAATTAATCACTGATGTCTACTCATAAAAGTGTGCCATTCCATCATGCAAAGAAAATTGAGGATTATTAGGTTTACCTACTCTTTTTATCTTTATATAAAGAAAATTCCACTAATAATATGGTGCTTTGTTGACTCTCCTTGGACATATTTTCCTGATTATATGGGTCTGTCTTACTCTTACCAGTACCATGCATGGTGCCAAAGACATCATCTTTAATAATTAATACGTGGTGCCAAATATGTCATCTCATGATCTATATGGTGCTGCCATATGATACTACTAGTATCTATGAAAACTTTTTTTAATCAACTCAAATCGGCACTCACTAGATTTTCCCTCTCTATATATCTACCGAAGATGACACTTGATTTTTTATTTTTTTATTATTCATCAAATTATATTTATAAATTATTATTATTATTATTATTATATAAATTGAGAAGATCCAAATAAAGGTTGGCATGCTATCAAGGTATCAAACGATGGAAAGTAGGTCCATGTTAGTTGTCAACTTCTTGTGCACGACGTAGCTCATACATTGTGTTGTTTCATAGCATTGAACATATATACTTAACACACAACGACAAAGTTAATGAGTATGATTTATTTATTTTTATTTTATGCATAAAGAAAATACAAAATTCGATAGAAATTTCAATTTTGAATCTAAAATTTTGATAGAAACTTATATATAACTTTAGCCTTTGAAATTAGTTACTCCAATCATTTAGTTTAATTAGTGTTTGTGGTTACTCTTTTTTCCCTCAACGACAACGACTATCACTGCTATAATAATTATAACCAAATCACAGCAAAGAGGTAGATTTTAGATACATCTACGTGATATACTTTTTTTTTTTCTACGTGATATACTGATATATACCTATGTAAGTTGTTAAGTGGGTTGTCCCATATTGATAAAATAAGAGTGACTTGAGGTGTTTATAACTAGTGGAGTTACTCCACCCATAGCCAATTGGTTTTGGGTTGTAACCTCCTCTATGGTATGGACACTCTCTAATGGGCCAGAATGTTGAAAAAATTTAACATAAGTATATATATAACATATTAAAGTTTCTTTAAGTTAGTTGAAAATGATTGAAATTTTACAAGGTCCAATTAATGGATAGTTGGATACATGCTCAATCTTATTGAGGTATGCATGTAAGTTTTTGGAGTACTATAATCATAAAAGTTCCTCTTTAAGTGAAAATAAAGTTACTAAAAAATTTCAGAATTTGGATTCATAGATAATGGCAAATTCTTGTTTGAGACGTGTCTTATCGAATTATTAGATGAGCACATCAATAACAAGGGTTTGTGGGTTAGGTCTAGATCCATTTATTGAAGTTGGGTTAAGTGTTAGCCTCATTAAAACTAGTCTTATTAGAGACAAGCTGATAAATAATATATGCTGAACCTTGACTAGTTGACATGATCACAGTACAATTTGATAGCATGCACATAATTTAACCTCTTATTCCTTTTCTTTTTATTTTTTTTTTTAGAGTTTAATTTGAACCGTATGTTTACCTTGATTGTTTTAGATTATGACATATTTTATTCGCACCAGAGTGACATAAGAAGCAGTAGATCGAGTGGTTCCCATAAAAGAGTTTTCCAGTTCATAAGAACCAAGCATAGTAGTCTATACTCCTATATACTTTTGACACGTACCAAGAAAATAAAACTACTGGTTTGATTTTCATAACTAACGCATTTATTATGAACCTACTTCATTATTGAGTTTGATGAATTTGAGATCAAAACACACATAACTGGCCACATCTCCATACGATACAAATGAACTACAGTGATGCTATTTATTGTACAAGCCCAGTATGTGATGTTATTGCCATTAGTGTCACAATGTAGTCCATACATGTGATAAGTTTCAAAATGACGCCATCTGATATCTGACATGCATATATACAGCTTCTATTTTGACTATGATACGTTTGTATTCATTACTCAACAAAAACTAGATATAATTACCAACAAGCCAGTGGTTGGTGTAAGTAGTTTGGCACTCTCATCCCTTAAGTAACGTCAAGGGTTCGAATCTTGTGAATGGAAAAACAGTTTGCTGGGAGCCTAAGAAAGTATCTGTATTGGCCTATGAAACCATAGTCGAGATTAGTGTCATTCAGAAGTGATTCGCAAACATATAAATCTACTCAGGTCAGGCTAGCACAAACACTATCCCCAGACTTCCTATACTCATTTAATAAACGAGCCGAGTATAGGCACACCGTATCCTCTCACATGGCTCATTTCTACTATACTACTAGT
This sequence comes from Mesembryanthemum crystallinum, assembly GCA_030267885.1. Lineage (NCBI taxonomy): Eukaryota > Viridiplantae > Streptophyta > Magnoliopsida > Caryophyllales > Aizoaceae > Mesembryanthemum > Mesembryanthemum crystallinum. The sequence continues at coordinate 6,125 of BSSO01001769.1, read as the reverse complement.
TGTAGTACCACTCCAATTGCAAACCAGCAGTGCACTCGCAAACGTTTCATGAACAGTATTTAATTAAAATCTCCATCGGCAACAAATAAGTCGAACATTTACAATAAGGAAACTATCAAAGGATAAGAGCTGACTTGATTTGGGCAATTGAAGCTGAACATGCATTGTGTTGCTGCCATACCCAAAAATGGGAGATTGATACTTGATAGTTGAACAATAATTCTAGCACTACGTACCTACCATTGCCCATAATAAATATACAGATTTTGAAAAGCACGGGCATGTCACGTTTTTACTAAATGTAGTGGATAATTATACTTACTTCATTCAGCCACCACGGGCCACCACTTCATATCTTGGAGTGCAGCTCACTACTGACAAGCTGCGAGAAATAAGTAGATAACTCAATTTTGGCATTTTCGTTAATGCCTCCATATCACTGATTAAGTAGGATCTTGACTCCATTTCTTATGCTTGTTCTTTACTTAAGGAGATCAAGAAGTATCAAATTAAAAAAATACATAGAGTTGACAAAAGAAAGAAAGATGATATATTCCTTCGAAATACTCTATGATTAGTACACTAAATTTCACCTTATATTTCCACAAAATTCTCAAACAAAACCTCAACTGCGTTTGGTAAGACATACAATCATGCAATAGTATTTTTTCTGATGTCAAGTAACTTATTCTTTTATACCATCGACTTATTTTGAGATATTATGTGAGATAACTTGGTCATTCCATGCATAGCCGACAAATCTATAACAAAAAAAATTTCATTTCAATAATACATTAATTAATTAAGAATAAATTCATTCCTAAGCCACACATTCAATGCAAAAACAACCGGCACCGATCTCATTCTCGTAGAACCACATCGATCACATCCAACAACATACCTTAATGAGATCATACTAGTAACTAGTGCATGCAACACCTACTCATCATTTCATTTTTGTATCTAAAATATCCTCAAAACTGAAAATTAAAATTTCTCAGATTACCAATACCTTAAGCATACAAATTACTACTCCACTTAACACCAAATATGAACAACGTTACATAATATTAGTAATTTCCATCATAATCCATCTCTCTTTTTGTGTGTTTTTAGTGCTTTATTAATCAAAAATACATTCTACAATCAATTTAGTAGTAGTAATTAATTAATTAATTTATCTTCACCTGACCTCCTGACATTGCCTGTCAACAAAATCCTTAACCTCAGCAAACAACAACCCAGATTCAGGCAACTCCGGGAACACATAAAATGCATGAATCGCCGTCGGATACTCCACCAACTTCACCTCCTTCCCGGATCTCACAATCCAATCATAATACCTCCTTTGCCAATCCTTCAACGGGTCAAACCCGCCAATAAACAACAACGTTGGTGGCAAATCAAGCCCGGAAATATCCACCGCATTGGGCCCGCTCACATTAACCGCCCAATGATCCGGGTCGACCCCGTCGGGTAAAAATGCCCGCCACAGCCACTCGGTTCGGGCCAGCGACACAATCGGAGCCCCCTCTAAACGGACCTCCGATTCGAGCCGTTCCTTGCCTCCGAAGAAGGGTTGGATCGCGATGAGGCCCCGGACCCGGAGGGAGGAGAATCGGGTTCGGGTTTGGGCGGCCCGGATGGAGAGGTGGTGGGCGACGTTCCCGCCGGCGCTGTCTCCGGCGATGAAGGAGCGGGACACGTCAGCGTTTTCCGGCCAGTGGGGCCCGATTTGGTGACGGTTTTGGTCGAGGAATTTGAGGACGTCGAAAGCGTCGTCGTATTGGGAGGGGAATTTGTGCTCGGGGGCGAGGCGGTACTCGACGGAGCAAACGACGGCGTTTAGTTTGCGGGCGAAGCGGCGGCAGACGGCGTCGTAGGCTTGTGAGGCGGCGCTTAGGAAGGCGAAGCCGCCGCCATGGAAGAAGACGATGACAGGCAGAGGTGTTGGTGATGCGACGGTCGCACCAACGGCGGGTTGTGGGACGAAGAGGCGGAACCAGAGGTTTTTGGAGGGGTCGACGGTGACGTCGTGGGAAGCGACGCCGTTTCTGGGGGTGGGGTTGGCGGGGATGCGGCGGTCGAGGAGGTTCATGAGACGGCGGTTGATGGTGCCGTCGGTGCGGCGGACGTTGTCAGTGACGAGGTTGAGGATTGAGAGTTGGATTCTGGTACGGAAGGGTAAGGAGAGAGAGGATGGTTGTTGTTGTTGGTGATTTCCAGCTTTGGTCGCCATTGGAGAGGCTGTGAGAGAGAGAGAGAGAGAGAAAGTGAGAGGAGAGAGAGTGAAGGAAAGGGTGTGGGTTTGTTGGTTGGGATTTTGATTGGGATAATATGATGACTCACGCGGTTGTAGCAGTGGGAGGTTTAAAAGGGAGCGTATTTTGGTGGATGAAGAAAACAAACTTTTGTTTTAATGGCTTGTTTTTAAAGTATCTTTTTGAGGTTCAATTTGGTAGTTTATCCGTTCCAATAAAATCTTTACGCTTTAATTTTGTAAAATTATAACCGACTTGATGACAAGGGTGATTGACGGAAAAAGTTTGCCCTGTTTCTATCTCTCTCTAAAATTTGCCTCCTATTTTTATGGGAATGTGTATAGGTAAAGAGAGATACTTGGAGAGGGTTGGTGACCCTGAGAGTCACTCTATCATTCCCCGTGTCCTCGACTCATCGCTTATTCAACGATGATAACAGTTGTTATGGGGTACCAAGAAGATAGCTGTGATGGAGTCATTCACGTTATTTCGAGTACATAATCATTTGATATCCTTTCTTAATAATTAATGTGATTAAGGATATTCATTTCAATTGGTTCATACTGAACTAAATTAAATGGAATCTAAACTATTTCGTAGATAGTAATATAGTGCTAGTAAATTAAACAGGACTATACTACTCCAAATGAAAGATGACAACTATTATGTAATGTCTAAAACCCTGAAGAATACTAACTATAAATGTGAGGTTGATTGTGAATTGTGAGGTGGGGGTTGGGATGGAATTCAGGAACTGCCAGAAATGAATTTTGCTGAGGTTGGCGAAATTGGTAGTTATGTCAGAAATGAATTTGTTGGAGTCAGCGATTTTGGTTGTTATGTTTCTTAATTTTGACGCCATTTCCCCATTAACCCATTAATAGTTCGTAATTGCTTAGTACTAAAAAGTAGTTGCATTGCTGTATCTTATATTGATGGAATTTTGTAACAAATGGTTGGTTGGCTTGCCTCCCGTCTTTGCAAAACCGATTTCGGTTAATTTTTTTTTCGCTAAATTACCAGATGGGTATTTTTTATGACCATCCTTCACCATTTGGGTATTTAAAAAAACTTCGGTATCAAATGAGTTTTTTTAATAGACCAATAGCGCATATAGGCCCAAAAATTCGCCGCCGGTAAGCAAAACTTCATTTATCCTATTTTTTTTATATTGAAATGCATTTCTTTATTACTTTTATTTACATAAAATCACTTTAATTCCCAAAAAACCTTCTTAATCCCTTTTTTTTTTCGCTCTCTCCTCCTCAAGGAAATTGAGTGTTGAGGGGTTTTTTGGGGATTAAAGTCATTTTAGATGAATAAAGGTAATAAGGAAATGCATTTCAGTATAAAAAAATAAGTAAACAATAGTTTTGATCACCGGCGGCGAATTTTTGGACCTATATGCGTTTTTGGTCCATTAAAAATACTCATTTGGTACCGGAGTTTTTTTAAATACCCAAGTGGCGAAAGGTGGTCATAAAAAATACCCATCTGGTAATTCGGCGATTTTTTTTTTTTTTTTCATTTCGGTTTGGTTATCTTATTTTTTCGGTTCGTCAATATCCCGACTATAATTAGAAAAATATTTCAATTACCCGGTAGGTGGGTTAACCGGTATTTTTGATTCAGTCCGGTTTAAGAACGTTTTTTTTTTTTTTTTTTTTTTTGTTATGTAGGAACTAAACTCAAATAAATAAAATGTTCTAACAAGTTCAAAATAAGGATACTTGCTAAAACCTATACTAGTAAACGTTGAAAAACACCATTACATTAGATTACAATAGTTCTAATATGCACAAAAAGAATCATCAAAAAGTTATCGAAAAAACAAATTTGAACAAATAATTGAAAATAATCTCCATCTCTATCAAAATATTTTCTTAAAAGTGAAAAATAAAGTACAAAATACGGGTTTCGGTTCGGCTCAAGTTTTTTGGTTTTGGTTCACCTCGAGTTTTTTGGTTTCGAATTGACAGATTTAAAAAAAAAAAAAAAAACATACTTTATTTTGATTTCGATTTCGGATCTTCGGTTTTTCTGCACACCCCTAGCTTGCCTTGCTCGAAGGTAACTATTAAAGAGTGGTACTATACAATGAATCCTACATTACCTACAAGGGTTGGAAGGGACAAAAAAAAAAAAAAAAAAAAAGGATTTCATTTGCAATGTAGTGCTATATAGACTTTTAAATTGAGCACAAAAGGACACTTGTACTTGATAGAGAGTAATGCTTTTGTTTAATTAAGCTATGTCAATTATGTGAGTATATATTGTCTCTTATATGGATTGCTATTTGAGTTGTTTCTTATGAGGAATTATTAGGCAATTTATTATGAGAAAGGACCAATGTTCTAGGATCATATAATAATTTTTTGTTTCTTCCGCAATTTATTTCACTATTCTTTTCTTCTTCCCCTGTATTCGTTTTGACAAGGACAACTTATTATTGTTCACTTGTATGAGTTTACTATGGTTATAATTATATTGTCGTATACTCATACAAGACATTCTCCAGAGTTATATGAATCTTCATTCATATTTAAGACGACATTAAATCCATTTTTTTTTTTTTCATTTCTTTCAAACGAGATCAAAAGAGTATTTGTTTCTCTCTATGTAAGAAAGAGGCCTGAAAACTTGTTATGACTTCTAAGTTTATTAGTGTCCCTGAAATATAAGTGTTGTACTGATGTTTATTAAAAACTTTCCCTTTTTAACGTTAAACGATAGCTTACTAGTCGAATTAGTATTTCTTTTTGTTACCCATGCAGTGTTGCAAAATCTGCATATGTTGTCTCGCTTATTGAATAGATCCACGTTGTACACTCTTACTTATAACAATTAGACTCATGTGACCTTAGTATGCATATTTTGTGAAATAATGGCTAATTCATGGCATGGAGTTTTTTTGTATCATGGTTATATAAATATACTAAATTACCCTTTTCTCTTTTCTTTCCCATCCTATACTCCCTTATTGGATTTGCATTGCCCCCAACAAGCCTCATCCTCTACTCCCCATCATTTCCTGATATTTTCTCCCTTTCATATACACTTTGCAACAATGGGCCAACAATATCTACATCTCTGTTGGAATTCATCTATAGTGACCTAATTGATCATTTTTCGTAGCAAACATACAAGAAATGGGAAAATCATCATAATTTGCTATTTAACCTTACCGCCAGTGAGGAATGTAGTAGAATGAGGTAATAGAAGGCCCCATATATACTTCATAACTAACCAATCAAATAGACTCTTGATATAACATCCCATAAATAAATTATTTTTCAAGTTTAGTTATTTCACATGAAAAATGTCTCAATAGTTAACCATAAATCGACATTGATTGAGTGACTTAGGTCACACTTCAAAACTAATTGTTTTGGGCGACAAAACCTTATGTTGTCCAAAGTTGAACATGCGTAACCTAAGTAGGTGAGAAGAGAAAGTTGTAGGGAAAATTGTTTAATCCTTAGGTGGAGATCATTGGCATTTTTATAACGTTCTCAAACATAGCTCAAAGTAGATCGATGATGGAGGATGGTGGAAGGTGGTTGTCATAATGAATGTTATTAGAGGGTGCGAATTGGAATGTATGACATAGAATCAAATGAAAATGAAGACAAATGAAGAGATACAGGAAATAGAGTTATATAGGAGAAAACAGTTTGCAATTTATTAAAGAAATTTTGGTCAATTCAATGAAATTTTAAAGTGGCTGAATCATCTACCCGCGATGAGCTAATTGGCCAAACAAAAAGGACAATGTTGAATAAGAAAAATACTATACATAATTTGTAGCACCACAAGAGTGTCATATAGAAATTTCCCAAAAAAAAACATTACATAGTTTGTGCT
>BSSO01001768.1:0-21928 GCA_030267885.1 Mesembryanthemum crystallinum | reverse complement strand
GAGGTAGTGATGGACAAAAAAAAGTGGTTATAAGGTAGTTATTTTTTTTAAAAAAATTATAAGGTAGTTATTCGCAGAAAGTGGAACTTAAAAGGTAGTTATTAGCAAATTTTTCTAAATTATAAGTACTATATATATGCTTATTATTAAAGAACTGGATTTGAAATCCGTTTATCTTGGCATTGTTCCTCATTTGCACCAAAAGTCTAAGGTTTGTACTTAGTCAAGGATGAAGCTATTAAGGGGTCTAGGTAGGTCGTGACCCCTTTTAAACCTCTATTCTTAGTATGGAATTGTAAAAAAAATCATGTTTGTTTTATAAATTTCTTTCATTTTACATTATTATGGTCCATCTGTAAACAAATATTTCTATGATAATATTCGGCCCCCATTTATGTTCGATTATGGCTTCGTCTTAACTTAACTACCTCAGCAAGATAACCATCTCTTTCATTTTTGCCTTGTAGGAAGGAACAAACTAGCATTTTAGGAATGCCAATTTTTTCCTTTTCGTGATTGCAAAGAGTAGGAGGTGGTTACCATAGTAGACTAGAGGTAGCTAACCTTAAGTCAATTTATAATAGGAGTATTTAATTTATTACTCCTATATAATACTAAAAACTAGGAACTTATTATTTCACAAAAAAGAAACTAAATCTAAAACTAATTTTAATCAACACATTTGATCACCAAAATTAGTGAACAAAGCACTCAAGTCACGTGATCTCCACGTGCCCCTAGGGCTTTTGCAGGGTTTTAGCTCCAATGCCACCATTGTTCCCCCCAAAACCCTCCATTTCATCCAACCTCCATTATCAAACCTCCATTGAAATGAAATGAACAAACCTCAATCTCACCTCCATCACCTCCCTCTTCCTCTTTCTCTCTCCAACCTCCATTTCCGCCATGATTTCTCTCTCCTCAAGACCAAAACCTCTCTCCCACTTCCTCTTCTCTCTCTCCTCCTCCTCATCGCGATTCCTCTGCGTCTCTCTCTTCAACAGTTCATCTTCATCTTCTTCGTTTCAATCTCTCAATACATCACGGCGCCACGACGAGGAGAGCCGGAATGTGAGGGTCTCGGTGTGGTGGGACATCGAGAATTGCGGTGTTTCCCCCGGGATTAACGTCTTCAAGCTTGCGCATTCAATCACTTCCGCCATTAGAGCTAATGGAATCAAAGGTCCCGTTCAAATTTCGGCGTTTGGAGATGTTTCGTGTCTTTCTAGGTATAATCAGGAAGCTTTGTCCAGCACTGGCGTCAATCTCATCCATGTTCCTCATGGTAATTGGCTCCTTTTCCTGATTCTTTTTTTGCTGTTTAGCTCTCTAATTGTTGAAATTAGATCATGAATTTGTTGTGTAGTGTGCATTGCGGTGCGAAATTAGTAGAGTTTGTGGACATTATACTAGGATTTTCGCCCAATTAGCTTGTTACTAGGATTTAAGTCTTTTTAGGAGTCTTATTTGCTTTAGGGTTTTTGGTCTATGATTATGTACTCAGTCTTATTCAGATTTTGAGCAATAATAATTTCAAGTTTTTGTTAAAGTCAAATGATTCAGGTTTAATCATTCTTTCCGTGTGATGCTTGGAAACCTCGAGTGATTTGAGAGTATCCTTTTGAGTGATTCAAAAGACCCTATTGTTAAAATTTTCATATCATAAAGATCACTGCATAACCTACTGCCAGCATTCTTAATCCAAAAAAACTTATATGAGGTGGCCGACCTGGTACTTGTTGGAGGAGGAAAAAGTGGTACTTAGGGGTAAAAAGTGGCCGACCTCATAGGAGAGATATCGTTCTTGATATATGTTAAAGTTTGTTCTAGAGGAGAAATCTAAAATTGGTAGAGGATACTATAGTTTTTTTTTTTTTTTTTTTTTTTTTTTTTTTTTTTTTTTTTTTTTTTTTGTAAATATTGGTTTAGCAGCCTTTTAAGATTATCTGATGTCTTTGACATTTAGGATGGTTGGAAGGGCCAAAGTATCTTACTTTTAATGTGGAATGAATAAATGAATTAGATTATATAGATAACAATGATGTATGGTGTGCAGTGGATTCTATGTTTTCAACCCAGCAATATGAGGTGTAGTCAGTAGAGTTGGGTTAGCTGATGTTAACTGGACAGCATCATGTGGAGAGAGCGAGAGATGAAGTGCTTTCACATTTGCTTGGGTTAAAATCTCCTTTTGTTATAATCACTTGAGGCCAGTGCTGTGTTTTGAAAAGTAAAAATAAAATAAATTAAATAAATTTGGTGGAAAATCCAGTAACTTGCCCCTTATTAACTGTGTTTATTGATTTCTAGTGTATGATTTTATATGTGCGGTGAAGACGTGAAGTGTTATTTATCTATTTGGGTAATTGGTGCGTCAATACCCTCTATTTTTCCCTTCTTGTCATAACTTTATGATTGAACACTAATTAAACCGCACAAGCCACTTCCTACTGAAGTTATTGCAAGTTCACGAGCTTAAACCGTAAAGGGAAGTGTGTTAAATTGCATCCATAAAATCAGAACTCTATGTTAGATAAGGGGTGAAGCTGATTTATTCATTGTCATTTGCAGTTTATCATCTTGTGTTGGAGGCTAACTGTGTATCTCTCTCCCTTTGTGAACTTAGAATGGGAATGTTTTGCTTAATTGTTCTCTTTCTGTTGGTTCTTCTACAGCATAAAAGAGAATGTTTATTGTGGTTTGTAAAGGTGCAGCTATGTAGAACAATTGAATACTGTAGTTCATAACTCACGTATATCACTTTTTTCTTCCAACAATAGGAGAAGACCTATTCACTTTCGGAATGCTTTTGAGTTGGCGACAGAGCTTTTTTATCCTTATCTGTAGCTAGAACTTACTTTCATGATTCTCCAGATTCTTTGATTGCTTGAGTAAAGGATACTCCTTCGAAATTTCTGTTTTCTGGAATATCTTAAATGCTTAACCACTGAGCTCTTAAGTTCCACTTAGCTCATAAAGTACATTTAGGATTGATAGTTGAGTTTAGAAACAATGGGTTCAAAAAATTGTACAGTGCTTTTTCTTGATGCTCACTGTGGTCCTCCATTCTCTTTTAGTCAATCAAAAATTTGTGTGGTTTCTCTCCCATCGTGGTGTTGTTTGGGAGGAGGGGGTTGGAAGATAAGTTGGAAAGCAAAAATTTTGTCGCACTTTCCAAATGCAGGTTAATTACAGTAAGAATGCAGCTAAGCAGAGGCTCAAGGTGTTTTTGCTTGAAATTAGAGCTGTTGTTTTCATCTGTTTCGCACAGATTTTTAGATTTCCCTTATTGAATATTTAACAAACTCCAGAGTAATTTTCTCAGAGGATTATGACTATCGAGACCAGTTGGTATTCAAATGGACAAATTACTATAAATCACATAATTTTAATTTTTACCACATTGTCAGTGTTCTTCACCAAGATTTGGTGTTTTACTTGGATGTTAGGCTTACATCTTGTATGCTGTGCTATTTGTCTTGGCAGGAGGAAAGAACAGTGCTGATAGGTCCCTTCTTGTGGATCTTATGTATTGGGTTTCTCAGAATCCACCTCCTGCACATATATTCTTGATATCTAGTGACAGGGATTTTGCTGGTATCTTACACAGATTGAGAATGAACAACTATAATATACTGCTTGCTGGTCAAGATGGCAACAGAACACCAGGTGTTCTTTGCAGTGCTGCAAGCATCATGTGGCACTGGAATGAATTAACTAAGGGAGAGAACCTTTCTGGTAGGCATTTTAACCAGCCACCAGATGGCCCCTTCAATTCTTGGTATGGCCACTATAGAGGACCCCTTGAAGATCCGTTTGATATGCTGGAGCAGCAATGCTCTTCAAAGGCTAGTGTTTCATCAAATACGGAGCGATTGTTGTCAGATAAGAATAATCAAGTACCGAAGGAAGTTTTGAAGCATATGCGTGAAATAATTAATTCATTTCCACATGGACTTACAATTAATGAATTTCGTTCTCAGCTTGCAAGACGGAATGTTACTATTGATAGAATGTATTACGGTTATCGAAAATTCTCCCTTTTGGTGCAGTCGGTGCCCCACATTATGAAGGCTGTACATCTTTCTGATGGTATGTTTTTTCTACGTCCTGTCTCTCCTGAAGTTCCAGAATCTGTGGAGAGTGATGATCTTTCTGTAGGGTCCATGACTGAGAATGGAAAGGGAGTCCAGATGACCACAAAAGCAAAATGTGAGGCTCACTCAATCACTAGAATGGTAGGTGTTAAGCCAAGGTTGCCAGTGTCCTCTTATGATGGTGTGAAAGAGCAAACAGATGAAAAGATGTTAGATGCTTCTTTAAAAGAGAAGGTGAAAGAGACCCCTGCAAAGAAGGTGTTAGATGCTCCTTTGAGGGAGATGGTGAAGGAGACCCCTGAGAAGATGTCGGTTGCTCCTTTAAGGGAGAAGGTGAAAGAGAGCCCTGAGAAGATGTCGGATGCTCCTTCGAGGGAGAAGGTGAAAGGGACCCCTGAGAATGTTTCAGATGCTTCTCTAAGGGAAGATCAGGTTGCTTCCATGAACAAGCTTCTTGGAGAGAAAAAATTAGATGCAGAGGCAATTATGAGTCCTCTGGCTCCTACTGAGGAACAAGATTCTAGATGTGAAATGGGTGTTTTCAGAAAAATGTGGATGAAATGGTTTAGTAGTAGTTTAAACACTGAAAAGACAAGTCTAGACATTCCTGATGAATTTCACATGTCTAGTGGTCACCCGGAAAAGTCAATTTCTGAGGAAGGGTCTAGTAGATCACCCAAATATGAGGATTGTGATCCCTCACATTCATCACCCAATACTGCATTAAATGTGGATATGAAAAGTAATGTATTTGATAATTCAGAAGTTAGTACAGGTTTCTTTTCAAAGGTCTTAAGTTGGTTCAGATCTCGGAGGACTGAGTCACCTGTACATACTCTATCTGAACAATCCAGTGAAGAACCGAACGTGATAGAAGACTCGAGGAAGTGTGAAGATGCTCCACAGTTAACAAAGCATGATATTTCTGCACAATCACAGAAACTTGAAGACACCCCACAGCTGGGGAAGCATGAAATTGTTGCACAGCCAAAGAAGCATGAAGACGCTCCACAATTAGAGAAGCATGAAGTTGCTGCACAGTCAAAGATGCACGAAGATGCTTCACAGTCTAGGAAGCATGAACTGTTCTCGAAGGATGCCTTCTGGGGTGCTATTGAATCATTTCTTAGAACTTACAGAGGATTAGACATCATCTTCAACTCAGCTTCCAGGTATGTTTTTTAAGACTCTTTTAAGAACTTTAATTGACCTTGTATAAGTTTTCCTGTTCCTTGCTTATGCTTTTCATGATATCCTTTTTTCCCCAGCCAAAACAGACCGTTCCCCACCAAAAAAAGTAAACCCTTTTGATAGCTTGTGTACTTAGTAGAATTGTTGAAATTTATGGAAAGCTGAGTGATTTGAAAATTTTATTGCTAGAAGAGGAATCTGTGGATATGAGAAGTGTAAGAATCTGATTAACTTGGTTACTTTTTTCCTCTTACTTTTCAGAGTTCCATTTACATCCAACGTAGGTAGAATAATATTTCAAATCTGCTACTTGGATAATTGGATTGCACCTGATATTGATCAGGAAGCCATAGTGTCATTCCTTTTCAAATGTAGATAATTGCTCCAGAAAATCAGCTAGTGTCATTCCTGTAATGAGTAGCATAAAGAGAGGCCTGAATAGTTAGGGTTATTGCCCATTTGTTCTGACATTTTAGAATTAGAAGATCATCTATTCTTCAACTGGCCATCCTCAGCGTCTATTTGGTCTAAATCTATTACTGTTTACTTCGAGATGGATCATTGCACTAATTGCAGTGTAACTGATAACAATTGTGTGAATAAATAAGTCTTAGAACAACTAAAAGAACACCTAGTGACAATTAACTAGTACTCAATATTCTATGGAGTATCAGGAATCAGGATAACAAGAAGCAAAGTGGTTTTCAGTATCAATGTTAACAATGAGTATTCTTATAGGAGCTCAACAATTGGCTCGAGAGTAAAATATCATGTTTAATTTGGATTTTGACTTCACTTAAAAACCAGAAATGAAGAATTGTTATCTGATGAGGTGGTTTCCTCTGCCTTGATTGCATTGAGAAAGTTTTTAATGGTACCTAAGAATGGAAAAGAAAAGGTAGTTAAGGCTGGTAATCTCATTAGAATAGGAGCAATCAATCTTGGCAATTCATTTATATTGCTGTGCTGAAGCGATTGGCCTTGAGAAATGGTACACTGAGCTCTTGCATTGGGTTATAGGAATATTCAGGTCAACAGGGTTAATGCTATAATAATCCAAGCACTTAGGCCCCGTTTACTTGGAAGTAAATAGCATTACAATGTAATGCATTATTTTAGCAGGCGGAGGTAGAGGTGGAAAAGAGAGGAGGTTGGGGAGGATGTGAGGAGAGTGTAATCAATTACACTTGACAATGTAATAACCATTACTTGAGTCTAACCCATTTAATCATCATTACATGACTAAAAGTAATGATGTTTATAAACCACCATGACAACTACAATTTTTAGGGTAGTCATGAGCATATATACAACTACATGATGTTCATTACATTGTAATCACAATTGCATCCAAGTAAACACCACCTTAGAGAGATGCATATTCCAAGGAAATTTCATAATTGTATTCTTGAAGCTCCTCTCAAGAAAGAAATCATGCAACTGATTGTGCTACTAATATGGGCCCATTTGATTGATCACATAAGTGGACCTATTCCCTCTCCATATGTTTTAAGCTGTAGCTTTAGGAATGTCTATGAAAAGCAGAGCTTCCCGTTGTTTTTTTCTAATTTGCTAAAAGAGAAAAAACTTAAAGAAAACTATGGACATCTTTCAAACGTGTGCTTATTACATAACCTTTGACTATTGTAGAAAATAACATAACCTTCATGTGTTATTGACAAAATTAGCACAATGCTGACCACAGACCCAAAATTCCCGGTGAAATTATGACATGATTGATTTAAAAAGCCTATGTGGTAGGCAATATTTATTGTTTTCCTCCTTTTTAAAGGCTTGTGGTTGGCTACCCTTTACGGTGCAAATTATTGCCTACACCCGCGAGTAGCTAGTTGCCTACACCCAGAGGTTGTCCAACAACTGTAACTTCATTATTTACCATTTGCAACTTCATTATGAAACACTTGTAAGAACTTCATTCTTCTATAACTGCAACTTCATTGTCATCGCAACTTCATTGTAATCATCATGACGTTGTATGTGTTTTAAAGTGAGTTGCAGGTAGTAAATAATGAAGTTACAGTTGTTGCCTGTTATAGCTGCCTGGTGTAGTAGGCAATAATAGTTGCTTTACGGGGCAGCTACCTCCTACCCCTAACGGCGTCACTACCTTATATCGTTAGTAATTTTAAAAGATGCATAACACAATGTTCGGATTTTAACCATGCTATGAAATTCGAAAGTCTAAAAAGGTAAATTTTCTTCCTCTACAAGGCTTATGCTTTTGTTAAACACATATGATTGGAAGCCAAAGTAATGAGACTACTATTGTGAATGTGGAGTGCACTAGTGGTCCGAACAGGCCAGCAGGCAACCAATCCAACAAAAGGCTCGCCGTCCTGTATTTAGAGGCTGGAACAAGCCTCCAATAGGCATATTCTCTGGCTATCGGGCTTGATGTTGCTAGAACTGATTTGTTCATACATTTTCATTTCAATCTTTTCTTCCTATACTCGACATTTCCCTTTTGACACCACAATCTTGCTCTGCAGTCTTGTTGGTGATTCCAATAGTTCAGATAGCCATTGCTAGCTATGATTGTTCTTACTTTGTTCATGGAGCTAATAACAATTTGTGAGTCTTTGGTTAAAATTTTGATTAGCTTTGTTTACTAGCACTTACCTCACATTTTCAAAATTTGAACATTCAGTAGTGTCACTTCTATTTAAAGCTCCATAGAATGCCTTACAGGTTGACCAACCAGTGTCGAAAGGTGTAGTCAACAACACAGGTTCTAGAGAGAAGTTTAGTAATTGATTCACAGAAGTAAATACCAAATCCTCTAGCTTTGGTGCAAGCGTGCCTTTCTGTTTGTTAGGGGTAATTTTAAGTAATTTCTCACTTCCTAAAACTGGCCCTTTGTGGGATTCACACTAGGTGCCTAGGTGATTTCTTGATGCTAGCATGCTCAAGGTATTTTGTTTTCTTTTTGGTAAATATGTTAAAAAGATGTTTTATACTTGCTAATCTCAGTCTCTTGTATCAGGGAGCAGTTGGCTAAAAGGCTAAAGAGCGATGGACCGCTGCTTCTTCGATCTCTCCAGGAAAGTGATCTTCTTCAGTTGGTCGATTTATTAGTTTCTGAGAAGAAATGGATTAGGGAGTTCCCTACTAAAAGTCCTCATTTTGGCCTTGATCTCCCTTCTGCAAGGAGCTCTGCCTCTGCTCTCAGTCACAATTCAAGTGGGTTATGCTCCATCTTTTCAAAATCTTCTCAAGAAAAAGCTGAGTTTGGTGTCACCTCCACTGTGCACAAGAAGCCTTTTGAGAAGTCTCGAAGTGAGGTCCTCACAGACTGTCAGACGCTCTTGGATGAGCTTTTACGACAGTACCCTGAAGGTGTCAACATTGGTTTGTTTAAAAGGCAGTTCCTTGACAAGTATGGATATAATCTTGACTACCAAAAGCTTGGTTACCCAAAATTGGTGTCCCTTTTACAGATAATGCCCGGGGTCAGAATAGAATGTGCTACTATTTTTCCTGATAAAGTGGTTTATGCCCCTGGCATGGGATCCCTGGGCTTGAAGGAAAAGTCAATGGGCTCAGATAGTGAAATGTCTGATTCTCCACAAAAAGATGAGGATGTTGAATCTCCATGGGAGGAACTCGGACCTGTTGCTAGTTTGGATCTTAGGAAACGGGAAAAAGAAACTGGACCTGTTCTAGGCAGGGTAAACAATAAGTATCAGTCATCTGCATCAGAAAATGATGAATTTTCGGACCCAGAAGACGAGTTTTCAACCCTAACCAAAGCAGAAGAGCAGCGCAGGTCAAGGGTGGACGAGGAAGACAGTTCCTTATTGCAGATTTTGAATACATGGTACAGCACCAACGATGATAGCAACAACCCAAAGGATCGTGCTACAGATCTCGAGGGTTTAGTAGATTGTTCTGATGACGAAACCAGGTCATCTGGTAATTCATCTCCCATTGGTGCTGCCAAAGGTGAAGCTTCTTCTGAATACATCCTTGGACGTAAACACAGGCCTCAAAAGAGCTACACATTCGTATCAGACTCTCTCGACGGTAACAAAGACAAAATGATCAGTGGCATATTGGGTAGATTGAAGTCTGGCGAATCAAAGATGCAAGGCTAACGAGGGTGTCTTTCCCTGGAGATAACAGAATTTATCCACATTGGTTCTCTCATGGTTGTAGTATTACAGATGAGATGACATTCTATCTCCCCACTCTTTGAATAAGATCACTAGCAAATTATGAGAAGTTCATCCGAAGCGTTCAAGTGGGTGATTTGTGGCGGTTATTTGGCTGGAAAGTGATTGTTTTACTCCATTAGAGAGTAGACAAGTGACTTCATTCTTGATCGTCCATTATCATATATATTATGGTTACTGTCATACAAAATAAAGAAATAGCATTATGGATTAGCTTTCTCAGATGTTATATCTGCATTATAGATTAGAAATTCAAAAAAAACTACTCCATTTAGTGGATTGCTTGGGATGATTTGTGCAGTGAATATGATAATGCAGTGTATTGCAGAAGCCTTGTGGTAATGAACTAATGATTCTCGATTCTGAGAGGCAAATTTTTGCTTCAGATCGTTGTCGCAATCAATATGATAATACACTTATAGGTGTTTAGCGGTTTGGCCCACTAGTTTACAAGTTACAATTTGTACCAAGTTAGGGGTTAAGCCTCTTGAGGAGCTCATTCCCGAATTTGTTCACGGAATACCCAACCACGATCTTGTGTTGGGATGTGTCACTCAGTCACACAACCCACACCTAAAGAAATAAGGAAGTTCTTCCTTATCAACCTTGCTTAAGGATGAGAGTGTCGAGCCACTCACCCCAACCACTTGCTGGTTGTTTCCCGTTTTGTTTTAATTTAATTTAATTTTATTTTATTTTTGCTAGTTGGCAAGTTGTATGTGAAAGTGCAAACATTGAATAATGGCAATTCTCTCTCTTCCACTTATTTTAAACAGGAGTCCTAAACTCAAGTGGCTAATTACGCAACAGCTTGCGTTCAAAAGGGACTTTGATATGGAATAATAACGCTCGAGTTGAGCTGGAATGTGGAATCTACACATTTTCTACTTGCCTTCTTGGTTGGTGTTCAATTATTCATGTCTTCATCATATAATTAAATGCATATCATTAAGCTTCATACGTATGCAATTAGTTACCAAATGTATAAGTATATACTCTCCGTTTCACTGGCCTTGTTCTAGTAGACTTTTTACGGCTTCAAATGCACATTTTAGTAGGAGTATATTGTTTTCTGTTCTATAATTTTGATTTTAGATTTTGTGAGATGATAGACGGAAGCCTTGTCTTTATAGTTTTGGTTACAACTTTTAAATTTTCCAAATTCACTATATTTTGGAGAAATTTGTAGTCAAAAAATTATGAGTTTGAATTTGGGAGAAAAACACAATGAAACGAATGGAGTATGTAACATAGTTAAGAGCTCATGCTATGACATCTTTCATCGCCAATAAAATGTGAATTCGTATTGTTTTTGAATACTCCATACAAGAAGACTTGTGGATAAGCCACGAATAATCCTAAAAAACAATTCACTTTAATACCACCCAACTTTTTTTAATAAATACCACCCATCTCAAAAAGTAAAAGACTTAACTAACCCTCAACTAAAAAGAACCCACCATATTCCCTCTCTCTCCTATCTCACTCTGTTTCTGGCGTACCCCTCTGCCCACCCACAACTTCCCCCAGCGGCCCACCCACATGTCGGAGTTCGACCACCCTGGAACAAACTTCCCACCCTCACGTCGACACTCCAAGCCTCCAAAGTAAATTCAATAAAAGAAACAGAACCGGACACTACTAGTATATTGTAGAAGCTTGTAATACCAGAAAATCAGAACTTGGAATTGAAGATGAATATCACCATCCAATATGTGACAAATCTTGCCTAAAACCATTTCCCAAGCCAGTATATAACCTTAGCAAAGAGTTAAAATGATAAATTAATAATAAAAATAAAATGAAGAAAATTCCAAATTTCCTTTGGTAATCTTGTACGTAGTACTAAAGTAGAGTGGTGGTGAGTAGTTATCTAACAATCCAAGCATCCAACATCGACGATTTCAATGTCATCTGGGCAGCCATCCCATTACCAAATTTGAACAGTAGTGTACGCATCAGGTGATACTCATCATCATTATCTGGGAGAAGGCTTGATAAGCGCGACTTCCGGAAGTGGCGCTCGACCGAAAGTGGCGCTCGTCGAGTGCTACTTTCGTAAGCGGGCTTTAGCTGCTTCAGAGGCGGGCAATGGAAAAAACGGTGAAGTGGGCGGCAACCGCCAAGGCTAGGACCTAGGAGGTGCTCCCGGTGGAGCAGGTGGGGTTGTGTCGGGTAGGAGAGAGAAAATTCTCAACCTCGTCAATTGATCGACATAACATATTCTCAACCATTACTTGTGAAATTGTGGCCTTTAAAATTTTATAAACTGTGAGTAAAATCCGCCGTTGATGAATTTGGTATATTTCAATCCTTAATTTCTTATACTCTATAGTTTCAAATTTTAATCTGGGTTCCTTTTATCATCCTTGGGCTCAAATTTATTTATTTTATTTTAGTGCTGCTTGTTTTGTCTTGCATCAATAAGGTGTTTGATTGGGTGGTTGAAATGGGAGGTGGGGATATTGAGCCGGTGGCAATGATGGGGAAGGCTGACTTGGGGGATGGGATAGCCAAGGGAGAGAAGTTTGGGATGGGGATAATTTGGTCTATTCACAATGTATTTGGGTGGTATTTATTAAAAATGTGGGTGGTATTTATTAAAAATGTGGGTGGTATTTACTATACTCCATAATAAATAGCCCCACTATGTTGAGTAAGACATAATTTTTTTATTTTTTATTTGTTTGAACCACATGTTCACCCTGACTCTTTGCGCCAAGATAGTCATATACGAATCAAGTCAGCCCGCAAAAAGATAAGAGTCGAATTATTCACACAAACCACTTGCTGATTTAGACATAATAAACCCCTTGCTTGAGGTTGTAAATTCAAACAATCCGACTTGGTGACAACGCCTCGTCGTGCAATAGTGTCCATGTAAAAACGAGCGTAAGCCTTCACCCTCTTCCTGAGATGAATACTAATGTATTATCTTATGCAACTTACCACTCTAATGGTGTCATCGCTACTTACCAACAAAGTGCACCGGGATAGAATCTGGGTTTCCCCAGCTGATGGAGGAAGCAGCAACCAACTCGGTCTTGACTCAGTTAGGTTGGATCGAGTCTGGAACGGACTGTTATCAACATGGGTCAGTTTAGTTCTAATTAAACTACTTTTGATGTCAAATACACAACTTAAATCAAATGATCATATTGATAAATTTGATTTGACCCAAAAAGCCTTGAGAACCAAACTTGATAAATAATTTATCTAAAACAGTAATACTTCGAAATAAATAAATGCTCATAATCTATTCATTTCAATAATTCAATGACTACCATTATCTGCCAAACTTTCATGCTCAATTATCTCTCAATGTTGCAGCATTTCACTTCATCAGGCACATAAAAAGAAATGTCAAAGCCAGAAATCACAAATTTCATCCCACCCATTACTCCTCAAATCCTCTTCCTACAGGGAGTAACCATTATCCGCCGAACTTTCATGCTCAACTCACAGCAAAAGCGTATCATAACATCTTATTATTACACTCCCCATCATCTAATAAATTGTGGACAAGAATATATACAAAAAGTCGTTTCTTTGATTATCAGGGATGAAGCTTGCATACAATCAACATCTCTACACATCCCGTTCGCAACGAAATCCACACTGGATTCTTGTCCTTGTAGTGTACAAAAGGCTACACAAACTACCACTAGGGAGGATATCTTTTTGCTCTTCCCTTTTTCCACACTTGCACAAAACCAATAAAATGGGAAACCCCATATTAATGCTAGTCCACAAATTATTTATTGTCTTGCTTTGACAATTCTACCAATAATTGATGGGAAAATTATCAGTGGGGAGAGGGGGTCAGTTTTCAACAAAAAATATTGCTCAGAAAGGGCAGAGGACAAAACCACTTCTTTCCTTCTTCTTTCAGTTTTCCTTCACGTTTGTTCCGAAAACGCCTCAAGTGTAGGAGTGTGTGTTTTCTCCTGTTGTATGTTTCTCTCTCTTGATGGCACAAAACACAGTCACTAATGCCTCTGAAAGCCACCTTTGTTCCTTCCAAAGAAGGAATTCTTCGGTTTGGGTATCTCGTGGATGTCCATGACTTGGATTGTTCTTTGCTTTTTGGCTTCAAAAAAGACAAACCAAGATGCAAAACAAAAACAGATAAATCAGTATGCAAAGAATAGAAAATAAGGTTTTTCTTTCCCTTTGAAAATGGGATAAAAGTATCAAACCATTTTGAGCTTCTTGGTAGTTCTCCTGAAGCCGTTTCCTAGCAGAAGCCAGCCTGTCAGGATCAATTACCACTTGTTTCTGCCTCTGCATATCCCAATTCGAGTGTTTATTAAAACCTCGAAAGAAAACTTTTCCAGTTCAGCTCCTCAGCTGAGAAATTATGAACATCGAAATACAAATCGGGAATGTTCAAGCAGCCAAAAAATGATGACAAAATCATCCTTTGTAAACTTAATTGTTTCAAAACTGGTCACAGATACTTGCCTCATTTAAAACCCAAATTTCACCGTGTTTGATCAAATACTTCAAAAACCACCACCACAAGAAACCATTTTTCCATTTTCATCCGGTATTAAGTACAAAATCTTCGAAAGGCCCATAAAAGACACGAGACTAATCTCTCCAATTTTACCACCTCAAAGTGTTTTCAGTTCCCTCCTCAAAAATCCAATTTCAGAAGATCAAATTCTTTGAAATCTGACTACCCGAAGAAAACCATTTCGCCATATTTCATTAGGGAGTAAAACCATCACGAGGAATTTAGGCCATTAAAAAGGAAACCAACAGACTATGTTTTTAAGTAGTTCTACTCATTTTCTCAGGTGCCAAACAGAAAATTGAAATCCTGAAAATATATACATTGGGTGGAGGAGCTGATGCTGGAGCAGAAGGGCTCTTCGTGGGCTTAGAAGGAGGATCTCTGCGAGGAGCAGGTGCAGCTACAGCTGCTTTTGGCTTTGGTTCTGGCTCCGAAAAATACCTATCCGAACCAGAGCTTCCATCTGCCAACCAATAAAGATTCAAGAAACACAATCAACCCCCAAAACATGAACTAATACATTCACATCATGTGCAATAGTCTTTGGAGAATCAGGTTCATTTCTTACTGTGTGGATTCGGAGAGTATGCGAAATCAGGAACCTGTAAAGAAATATTTGCAAATATGCTAATCTTAGAGAGAGGTACAAAGATACCAAAGGGGAAAACTTTTCAGCATATTCTTCCTTGCACTAGAAAAATGTACCTGGCTATGATGACCGTTCTGCTGATTCTTGGAAAAGTTTCCCTGAGGCGAGTCTCCGTCAACTGAACCCATTAATTCACAGTCATACATTTACAAGAAGTTAAAGCAAAATGATTCAGGACAAGGAATAATTCTTGCTTTTGTTGCCTACAAGATATGATTCAACAACAATACTTAAACAGAAACAACACAAAGGTAAGAGAGAGAAAGAGACCGATGAGATTATTGGACGAATGGACTTCACCGGGCGTGTTCAACCTAACCCATTCATCAACCAAATCTTTCCATTTCCTACCAAGAGAAAAACACAACACACAAAAGCTCGCATTAACAACTCCATCCCTACTCTTTGTTTCTCAATATACTCCCTCCATCCCATTTCATAGGATATGCTCACTTCACCCCGGTCAAAAGATGTTTCACTAAATATGTATTGAAAACTATAAATCCTAAGTTCACAACATTTAGTTCTTCATATTCCATAATTAGAAACAAGTAAATCATGAAATAAAGGTCGATATGGTATAAATGGAGTATCAAATTATGAACAAATTCAAAGAACAAGAAGCTAATAGAATCAAAACCTGACGAGTAGTTTAACTAATCGCTTCACGTCATTAGAAGGGTGTTTCCTCAATCGATTCACATGCCTTCCTATGTCAGTTTCCTTCACAAATCAAGCAAGACCAGAAATTAAGCTCAAGTTTGCAGGTGAAATTGAACAAAATTAGTATCATTATCATTACACTACAGAAGTAAAATTAGCTCCCACTGGGCACTGACCTTGAGAGCCTTGAATGTAATATCCATATCTGCTAAAGTTTGCAGCAAATCAATCAACGAATCCTCAGACTAAAAACCCACAATCAATTCAAAAAACCCATCATCAATAAAACCATAAGAAGCTCAAAAACAGCAGCAGAAATCAAACAAAAATCACAGAGAAAATAGATTGAGAACCTGACGAGGATCTTCAATCTGCTCTTTAATGGAGAAAATCCTTCTCTGCTCATCATCAACACCACCATCAACATCAACATCAACATCATCTTCGTCATCGTCATCATAATCATTATTATTATTATTACTATTAACAAACTTCCCCCTTCTCTCCTCAAGCTCTCCTTCCTCATCCCCATCAATGGAGACCGGAGTCGAAGGCGACTGGTTCACCTTCACCGTCGTCTCTCTCCTCCTCGTCTCACCTGCAACGGTCGCATTCGATGTATTGCTGCAGTTTGAACAATGCTTTGAATACAATTTCGCAATGATTCCATCTCTGCGACCTTTAAGCTCATCGCCATAATCAACTGAAGCAACCTCAATCGCTGCTTCAATGAACCCCCATATATCCACCCCTGTATTCCCCAAAATCGCCCGAAATTCATCCAAATCCATAACAACAAGCTACCAGATCTATATCAGATTCAAATTGAAACAGGAGAAAACTCAAAACCCACAAAAAGATGGCTCAGATCTGAGTAACCAACCCCACAAAACTTCTGCTATATCTGAGTTTTTATTGGGGATTTTATTTTTATTTTTTTACCAGTGTTGAATATATGGTATGGTGTATGATATTGATGTATTTGTATAGTAGTGTATATTTTCTGAGCTATATGCTGACCCAGAAAGGAAGAAGAAGGAGGAGAGAGAGAGAGAGAGGAGAGAGAATGGGGATGGTGGGGGATGATGATTGATGATGGAGAGCTGGAAAAATTTTGGAAATGAAAATCTCTCTCCTCGATTCGTCTCTTTCTCTCTCTAGTTTCTCTCTCCTCTGGTCTGTGTGGGGTGCTGGGTGACTGTGTGCGCCCCCGGGACAGAAACCGGGATTTTGGGGGCTGTTTGGATTCTTCTCAAGAAGAGGGAGGGAGGGAAGAAATGGGGAATTATTCCCCTAAAAAAAAAACAAAGAATGTGAATAAATAATCATAAAAACTTGTATGAGTCGATTTGGAGGAGGAAAAATCGATACTGTATTTAGGGTGTATTCTATTTTTATAAAAATAGCTGAACTGAACTAAGCGACTTGAATTCAACTCAACTGAATAAATAGTAATCTGTGAGAGAAAAAGTGTACGGCCTGAACAGATTTGAACTGAATTGAATGACCTGAATTGAAATAAACTGAATAGAACGACCTGAAATGAGATTTGATAAGGTGAAATGAACACACCCTTTCACTTCATCTTATTAAACTCCATTTCAGGTCAATTAGTTCAGTTTTCAGTTCAGGTCATTCAGTTCATTTCAATTCAGGCAACTTACTTTTTCTCTCAAATAAAACTTTTCATTCAGTTCAATTCTCTCAAAGAAAACTATTCATTCAGTTCAATTCGGGTCATTTAGTTCAGTTCGGGTACTTTCAATCGAAAGGAGCATATCCTAAATATCATTTTAGACCGTCTCATAAGAGATTAACTGATACATAATTTGCGCTTGGGTTTAGGTCAACAAAACTTCTACTATCTTTCTCTTTCTCTTTCTCTTTCTTAATATTTTCCGTCTTCTTTTTTTTAATATTAGTGATGATAATTAAATAGCACTTACGGTTTTTTTAGATAGAATATTCATATGAGCTTAAGTGGGGAGCTTAGGTGGTAAGCTCTCTTGGTTGGGGGTTCGAGTCTCATTGCCCTCCATTTCTAAGTGGAGGGTGGTATTTGTGGTTTAAAGGCCTTTGGGCCAAAATGGGCTTAGAGCCCGGCTTCCTTGCATGTTCAAAAAAAAAAAAAGAATATTTATATTGGCATAATAAACTATGACCAAATACCACCTTTGGTATTGATTGTGTGCTAGAGTATATGAAAGCTCATTTGTTACTACTGTAGCTTATCAGCCTTCAGTTGGTACAACACTTAAATTTGGACCAGCATTTATTTGAAATTCGTTTTATCCACCCAGATGCCGCTCTTAATAGGTTTGTTCTGCTCATATTATTATGATCTTGTTGATTTTGTTGAATTTTATTGATTTCTATTGTTAACTTTGTTGAATTTTACTCATTTTGTTCCACTAAAATATTTACATCGTTTAAGGAGCTTTGAAATGTTATTTGACTTCCAATAATATCATTGGGCTAGTGTTGAATAAATAATGTGAAAAAAAAAAAAAGAAAAGTTAGTGGGTAGTTATGTCATTTGAATGGAAAAACATTTCCATTTTATAACATGTCAAAATTTTAGTGGAATGCCCAAAATAGCCACTGTAAAGATTTTAGTGGAACGGAGGGAGTACCCTGGACTTACCAAAATCAAATGAAGATAATGTACCTATAAACGGCAAATAGATAAAGATTTTAGTAGAATGGATTTGCTGAACTTTTAATTTGCTAAAATCAACCAAAATCATAGGAAGATAATGTACCTAACGGCAAATAGATAAATCTTTCACTAAGATATGAAAACCTTGCATCCCCACATAAAAACACTTTTTCTCCCTCCCTTAATAAACCGTTAAACGGCCAAGAATTCATGGCTGCGTGGAGATTTCTGTTGTTCTCGACTCTTCTTCGATCGTCCCGTTTCTTGTTCTTCGCTAAGCCTCAAATTCATACGAACTCCTCAAATTTGTTAACCCGATGACCTCAACCTCTACCCTAAGAATCAATGTTAACTCCATGACCTCATTTATTAACTCAATATCCTCGGGACGAAACTACATATTTGAGCTTACTTGCACCTAATAATGGGAGGGATTTTAATAGTATAGTATTGAGAAAGAAAAAATTGGTACTTGTGTAACAAAAATGATGCTAGGTCATAGAAAAGTGATAATGAAGGTAGATCTCATATATTACGCCAATTCATATAAGTTTTTTTTTGCGGAAATAACTATCTTTTATGTTCCAATTTTTGTGAATAACTATCTTCTTTTAAAACTGTTTTTTTTTTTAAATAACTACCTTATATCATGTTTCCCGTTGCCGATGACTACCTTATGGCCATTTTTTATCTTAAAAACCACTTGAAAAGACATAATTGCCCTTACTTTAATGAATAAAAGGGGTTTCGCCCTTTTCCCTCTATTTTTCTTTTCCCCCTTGTTTTTTATTCACTGACATATTTCCAATTACGACCCCTCATTCATCTCTCTTCCCACTCTTTCATCCCCTTCACCGTGCTGCTGCTCAAGCTTCCCTCATCCATACATTGAACCTTCTTTCTCCTCAGTAAATCCATTGAAGCCGTAAAATCAGAAGAAAAACCTTTTTTTTTTTTCTGTCTTCGTCTTTCTCTGTCTCTTTATCTCTTTAACACTCTCTCTTTTTGTCATTTTGGTACCTTGAAACATCTCTTCCACCCTTATAATTGTGCTTGAATCTCTAGCATATCAGTTTTTCATGGCTGAAATTATAAAGTTTCACTTTCATTTAAGTAGATTTCAAGGGCTTTGAGATAAACCCTAATTTCTCCACCCCAATCAAATACATACACATACCTCAACAATTACGAAGCCCACTACCACAATTCGTAACATAATGTTACACAATCTGAAATGCAGAAGCTAATTTCGATTTGGAGGAGGAGAAGAGTGCAGCAGAGCTTTGAATCTCTTAAGCTCGTGGGGGAATGGGGGAAACTGGTAAAAGGAAAATAAGAATGGAAGAGGAAATAAGAAAATAGGTGACGGAAATCATAAAATGGGAGTGAAAAAAAAAAAAAACACATGTATTCATTAATTTAGGGGCATACTAGTCCGTTCATGTTTATGTTTGGCCGGAAAAGACCACAAGGTAGTGTCCAACAAAGTAAAACATGATATATAAGAAGGCAGTAATTTAAAAAAAAAAAAGTTTTAAAAGGTAGTTATTCAAAAGAAAGTTATCGGTAAATTTTTCAAATATCTTATAGCTGTTATATATTTTCATTGGTGGGAGATAGGCGGCAGTTCCCTGAGGCATGCCAATCGCTCAGCATTATTTCAGCATATTGTTAAGCATGATCAAAGCCATATCAGTTACCAACGTAACGTCCAATATTACATACTTGGGCCCAAAATTGTTCCACCTCGGCACTACTAGGCAGTCGGCAAGCAACTCCTTAACATTGAAGAAAACCCTTGGTATATATAAACTGGCCCCTCAATTGACATTGTGTGATACTACTATATACTAAAAGAAAGCTTCATTTAGAAAAGGCTAGTTAGAGCTATCCACATTTCGCGATTCTTTTCACCTTGTATAGTCACAGGCTTCAATTCGGCTCGCTTTTTCTTGTGAAAAATCTCATCAAAGTTCGCCGGAAACTCAGCAGCCGGTACATTTGGGCTATGTTTGGCACCAACAGCTAGCTCTTGAGTATAAGTTACAGCTTGAAACTTGCAACTTGTTCTTTTTTGTCTCAACTGCCAAGCACCTTTTGAAGCAACAACTGGCTTTCACTTGACACTTGACAGCTATAACCAATTTTTGGAAGCTATTGAGTAAAAGTTACAACTTGAAACTTGCAGCTTGTTCTTTTTTCTATATGCTACCAAACAGTTGTTGAAGCACCAGTTGCAACTACAACTCACAGCTACAGTTAATTCTCCCAAACATATCCTCGGTATGATCTAGTCCTTGTTCTTTTTTGTAAGTTATGGGGACTTTTTCTATGATCACTAGTAATTGTTGAATGTATTTTCAAATAAATTAGTGTATATTAGAAGTTTGAATGAGGCAACTTACTGAAAATTGCTACTTCTCGAAATAAATCAAACAACCTTCTAAAAGAATGAAGCAAGAAAAGAGTCACCCAAAAGTACTACTACAATATTTAACATTAGAACAGTTAGGATGTACTGCCATATTCATCTTTATAGTTTCCAATGTGGAATGTTTTACATTATTCTTTCTCTATGCCCACAACGCAAATAGTTTTAAGGTGAAATAATACAAATACCTATAAGGTGGTTGGCCATTCGTACATAGGTCTTATTTGGCAATTCAATCAACTGATAGCTGATAGCTGATAGCGGACTATATTAGCCAATTTGACTAGTGGATTAGATTAATCGATGACCAGAGAATTGTATTAGCTGATGTGTATAAAGATGTTTGGTAAAATTAGCTGATAGTGTTATTTAACATTAAATTAGAATCCGCTAATTAAAAAAGCTAGCCCCATTAGCCTTTTGCATATTAGCGGATTGAGCCGAATCCTCTAACTCAATCCGCTGTTTATCAAACACTAATATTAGAGGATTGTGGTGGTCAAACCTCTAATGTGACACCAATCCGCTATCGGTTGTACGTTTACCAAATAAGGCCATAACCCCACTAAAATAAGGACAAAACCACATACTCAACAATACTCAATCTCATTCTTTGTGTCATTTTTGTATGTGAAGATTAATATGAGTTCACAGCTATGTGAGGACCTAACGTTTGCGAAAGTTTTGGTTTTAGGACCTAACGTTTCAAAACTTTGGTTTAAGGACCTACACTACTGGTTTGTTTAACACCGTTAGTTTGGTTGTCAAATACGCTTAGGTGGCAGGACCTAACATTTTACAAATACCTATTTTTTTAAACAAGTATAATACATGTATTTAATCAAAAAATTTAATTTAATAAGAATAATTGGTCATGATATATTATTGGGTATTATGGAAAAGGATACCTTCTTTTTTTTTCTTTTTTTTTTTAAAGTATTACTAGCAGCTAAAATCGTAATAATTTAAGGAGCCCTGCATCAAGCCATGCCCAAGCAACAACCATCATACATCTAGTTTTTGTAAAACGGCTCCCCAGCTACATATGTACAAGCTGTTAAAAAAAATGTTGGAATTATCTTTATATTATAAAATGATTCTAGAAAGAAATTTGGTACTCTTTACTCAAATATTTACTATCCCCATCACGTCAATATACAACTCATACAATCCTCATTGCCTTGTTTACAAGGACTTCATACTAAAATCAACAAATTTCCCAAGTTAATTTTTTCAAAATAAGCATCCATGAGTTCAATTCTACCCAAAAAGAAATTATAGGATCCACAAAGAGAGAGATAACCCAACTTGAATTTGCCGCCAAACTTTGTTCTTCTACTCAAATATGTACTCCCTCCGTCCATCTCAAATGTTGTCAAACCAAATTTGCACGGAAATTAAGAAGGAAAAAAAAAGGGGTGTTTTTTCTAAAGTTGCCCTTTAGAGATAAACATTTAAATATAGATAGTGGGTAGAGAGAGATAGATAGAGAATAGAGATAGGGTGAGGGAAATAAACTAATTTTA
>BSSO01001767.1:0-21933 GCA_030267885.1 Mesembryanthemum crystallinum | reverse complement strand
GGGAAAAACCGTCAAGTGGTAGTACTTCACAAGATAGTCACACTTTGAAGGTAGTTTTTCGCAAAAGAAAGTTTAAAAGGTAGTTTCCCACAAAATGCCACAAAGTATAGGTAGTTTTTGACAAAATATCCTTATTTTTAGCGTGGAAACACATGACTTTGCCTACTGGAATGCAGTATTTTATTGTATTGATCAGTTCCTAAAGATAAGATTGGACAACGATTTTTTCAAACAAAAAAGATTATTTGAAGAGAGAAAATCGAAAATTAGCTGGTTTTTTTTTTTTTTTTTTTTGTTTGTTTAAAAGGAGACACACAAATCACTAGAAAATGAGAGTGCAGTTAAGGTCTTATTTCTTTTTCTACGGTGTAAATAAGAAGATTTTAATAGCTAAAAGACCGATAGAGATATGTAGAAAGATAAGATAGTAATAAGTATCTCTTAATTTCTAATATAACATTGTTTTTATAAATTATTAAATCATATTGTCCATGTAAAATATTACTACTTATCCATTAACATTGAAGTATTATTTATAACACGCAATACAGTAAGCTAAGTTTTAGTGGTAGAATTCACCTGAGCTAGGATGAATTGTTTATCATCAAAATACAAAATAAGAAAAATAAAAATAATGTGCAGTGTCCAAACTTCATATAATATTTTGAAAACTAACTTACAAAGGAGTAAAATGCTCCTATCAAGCAGTTTTTCCATTGATAAAAATCGAACTCTCAACCTTGCTTTAGGGATGAGAGTGTCAAACAACTCACACCAACCACTTGTTGGTAAATTGGCGAACATGTTTATTAACATTGTAGAATTTTTCTCTGTCCTCCATAGTCCGTCTTGGATCTGCTTCAAGGTTCATCGGTGGCACTGAAGAACTCGACAAGCTTCATCCAGATGACAGAGTTCCATCTGAAAAGACTTGCTGATTTTCTTGTGTGAAGCAGGATGATATCTTGTCAGATCTGGATGTCTATGTGGAGCCATTTAGCAAGAGTCAAAAAAGTGTTATGAAGAAGAAGTTGATTTGTTGTTTTAGCACTAATGAATGTCTATTCAGTTGAAGATGTTTCTGTTTTAGTGTTAATGTTCTTTCGGTCGGAATTCGTTTGGTCTGTACCTCACCAATTTGTTGGTGGTTGACACTTTAAGATAGCCTTTTCAAAGGGTTATCTTAGTTGTCTTGCCTTTTAAAAGAAAAAAAAAAAAGTGCTTTTGCGATGCTTGTTGTCATACAGGATCATGCCAAACTATCCAGCCCGACCCAGATACAGGTTTGGACTAATGGCACAAAAATATACAAATTGAGCTTCATACAACATAACAATATAATGCAGAAAGCGTAAAAAGTCTCATATGTGATCATAACATAGACATTCTTGTACTTGTTTTTGGATGCCAAAAAACGAGCAAAATGACAAAGAACCTGTACATATTATCATGTTCATCGGGGGAGTATATGATTCTTTCAATTGACAATTACTAGTATTTTACACAGCCACAAGCTTGTTAACAAATTCTAATCCTGTTAATTAAGCACCTGACAAACCAGCAGAACTTCTGCACTTGTTTCTCAATTACAGAAAACAAAATACCAAGAGTTACATGTTTGTAAAATATACAGTCAAAAAATTACAACAAACAACCCTATTGACTACTGTGTAACAGGGAAAAAATTGTCCCTTTTTGTCAATTAAATTCTGTACATAATGAATTGAATATCCAAAATTTCAGCCAAATTATCGAATAGTGTGCAAATGGCACGGGCTGGCATATGTCGTGGAATGTTGATTCCGGTATAGCAAGGCTGTATTAATAAATACAGTGTGATATACATCTTGCTCTTCCTGAATCAGCAAACTCAGTTCCGAAGCTCAAGCTGTAGTTCCAGTATAAAGCCAGTGCTGTAACAAACATAAGTAATAACTGGAATCAGAATTGTGTGCGTGTTGGACGCAAATAACAGAGTGAAAGGCTTTACAAAAGCGTGTGTTTTGAGAACTTGTGACAGTACAGAATACGGTTAGGGGAAGTACATTCCCATTTCCTCCCCGGAAGGGAAAACATCTGCCATAGAGAAGATGGGATCTTGATTTTCCCCCTCAAAATTGAGCCCATCCCAAATCGAAACTAAATAACATATACCTCACCTCTGGCAAAAAGGGTATGTATATATCACATATAAGAAAAACACATTAACTAGTTTCTTATGTGAAGAGGAGAGCGGTCTTTAGTTGAAATTTAAGACTTTGTTTGCATTAGCTTCTTGAAACCTTGAGTTTCTCACTCTAATTTCCCTCACAATCTACCCTCTACAGTATTCCTCCACCTCCCTATTTTCAGGTTAAGACACCTTCTAGGGGCAAAGAAGGACAAACATCAATTGCAGCTTGTGCTTCTTGGTCCTAGGGAATGCTAAAAATGGAGAGACGGATTAAGTAGTTTGGAGGAATGGTAGAAGCTCAAGTTTTCAAGAAACTACACCTTGAATAAGCTTCCATTTGAAAAAGCTTTTGCACCTAAACGAATGGAGCCTAGAAGTTGCCAGAATGATCATGAAAAATATGAGTAGTTTGGTAATGTCAGACTAGTCTAGAATTCTGAAGGTTGACCAGGATCTGTTTCAGTGATTCTTAACTATCCTGAGGAACTTCAATAATTAGTCATTGCTAATACATACCACCACACGCATATCAAGCCTAATGGAGACAGCACCAATGGCACATAGATATGCTGACAGGGGTGAAAATCTCCAACTGGGTATTCCTAGCAAAAAAAATGGATAAATTTTTGGAGCTTTTAGATGTCTCATCTTTCTCAGTTTCATGTCCATGTATTTCGTACAATCAAACCAAACTTGGTGTATGCATATATATATGACATGTGAGATCTTGGTGAACTGACCTTGTTTGTCCTAAAGCTTTAAGTCAACCCTCTCCGACCACTCAAAGATATCGGAATATACACGGTCTCCTCCCAACTCTTCTCCTTTAGCACCAGCTGCCACCCTAATAATGTCCTCAATCAACGCAAAATTCCCCATTATATCAACATGAGCACCACTTTGGGTGCCCCTACCCTCCAGTAGATTAGCTGGAGGAGCATGATCATATTCCCTTATGTATGTCTTAATGCCTGAAGGATTAAACCGAGTTTTCCCTCTCCAACCTTTTGCGCACATGTAACCAGCACTTAAAACTGGAACTGTTTCATCTCCATTAACATTATAAACCCCACCCTTCAGACAGGAGCACTCATTTGCTCCATCTGCCAATGTATCAATCTGAAAGGGAATGTAGCAATCTGCAGCTGCACTCATCTTGTACACGTATGCTCTTTCAGTGGGGACACCAACTCCATACAAAGAGAAGATCTCCATATCTGGGGCATTTGGCAACCTACAAACATCACACACAGAAGGGCCAATTAGAAGGCATCCACAAAAAGATAAAATTCTGCTGATTATTGAACCTCCCCCTATTGAACAGCATAATGTAGCACTCACAGCTTTTTCTTTAATTTAGATTCTCCATCATAGTCAGGTTCTTTAAAGAATCAAGATTGCAGCCACAACAGACGACTAAAACACCAGCAAGTGCTCAGCTAACTAAATGCAAGATAAGTAGAAGATGATCGACTAATATGGCTAACAACATTCTTAGATGACTGAAAACCAACAACCCACCTTGTTTCTAATGGATTTGACCAATATTTATGATGGTTGTATTTTGGGTCATCCAAATCATCAGCGATGCCATATGAATAATGAGCATCACCACGTTTCATCATCTTAGGAGCCACATAATGAAGTAGATCCAATACTGATCCAGCTGTGTAAACTTTATAATCTGCAACAGCTTTAACACCTGGAATGCCCATGTCATGATACTCTGTCCAAACATCTTGACAGGTTGCATTAGCGAGGTTATGGCCTTTAGTTGCATCCTGTAGAGCAACAGATAGAATGAGACATACTGATAGAAGCAATGTCAAGCAGTAACAACTTTGCTTAGACAGAGATGGGAAGAGGTAGTAGTAGTAGGTTGGACAGGGATGGCTTCATGAACATCAAAAGAAGAGAGAGAAAGGAGACTAGCAGCAAGGAGGTCATAGGTTTATTCATGTTCTCTTTTTGGCTTGACTTCAATTCACAATATCAACTTCAAGAGGTTATTTTTCCATTCAAGATATAGCAAAGCATTTGAAATGAAGTAGTATTCAATGATTCACTCTTGCATGTGAAAAGTTAAGTCAGTCATGCCTCAGTTTCAAGTCATGAATGTGTGTTCCTGGATTACAAAACCAGTAGGAAGACCTTTGAAGTCCTCCAACACTTGATAGCTGATTGTTTAGCTCTTGATGGCTTTACATTGCAATGTATTTACACTTGTAGTATGTTTTCTTGCCTACTGCCAATTTGATGTAATGGCCTGTCAAGGCCTAATGAAGTTTGTTGGTGGTGTAAGGGAAATTAGTGGACTACAAATAAATAAAAAAAAGTTATTTGCTTTCTGGGGAAATTAGCAAGCCAATCGACAGATTTCAATCGTAACATGCAAGTTTCCCTAAGTTCTATTTCAGATAACTTCATACCTCACTTTCAGATGTAGCATTTCATGCTTGTATCCCCATTATCACCAACCTAATTCTTGAGATTCCACCAGCCCTCAAATGCTAAAAGGCTAGCTGTTTGGCCTAGTTTATACCATTGGTAGTTTACCTTCACAAATCTCTCTCCTCCTCCTCCTCTCCTCCTCTAAGACCTTCTAAGAAACTATAAGAGCCTAGAAATCGAAGCTCCATTCAGAGATTCAATTTTTAGCCCCATTTTAGTTTCTTGGAAACTCATGAATGAGGGAGAAGGGATGAAAGATTTGTGAATGAGAAACTCTAAAAACTAGGCCAAATAGCCTCTAGATCTCTTCTTACTAATGACTCCTCAATAAGCAAGTGTGGATCCATACTCTTATAACAATAGAGAGTTCAGACATCATCATTCAGCCAAATTGAACTTGTGTGTGCAGTAAATACCATTGCAACAGGTGAACAGGTCTACTTTAATCACTGTCAAAAATTTAGATATTGGCCAAGAGGAACAAAAACACACAAACTAAGTAATTGTTGATCACAAACAAAGTACAGATGAAAGAAATTCACAAGGAGCATGTGCCCTGAAGTGACAATGCAATTAAAAGAAACAAAGGGAAAAAGAAGTATAGTGCTGGAGGTTGATAACCGCACCCAATGACTCCCATCAGCATAAAAAGAGCATCATCACCACAATCATCATCTCTCCAACCAAATTGCTACAGCACCAAACATTGAAGTTGTCAGGAAATATTCTCACCAATTTCTCCATTACAAACTCCAGAGTCTCCAAAATTGCAACATCCTTCCTCATAGCCCTCATAATCCACTTAAAAGAGACCCCATATCACTAACATCAATGACCACATTCATTCTGCCAAAAATCCAACTTTGCTACATCCCTCAACCACTCCACAATCTCAACCCAATGCCTACACTCCCACTAGAACCACTAGCACGCATCACTGAGATATATTACCTTAAGGCTACTACCATTACCAGATTGACTTAAACATCAAACCACTTCCCAGTCATGCATCATCGCCACTTCATATTTGCATTATCATCCACTCTACTGATTCATTCTTTCATAGCAGAATCACCATACCAGCAAACCGCCTTGAAATTTCCTTTTCATCATTTTAAAAGTAAAATCCCCCCACCCCCCCTTTTTTTTCTTTATGGAACATTCGTAACTAACTCATATGCCATCTTTCACAGTATCAATCTTTGCCAATGCATGCTCAATATGCAACTGCTACTGCTATGGTTTAATTGGTAATGTACATGACACCTTAAATTTGAGAATCATACTCATCCCAAATTCGGAAAACAGGTTACCATTTGATTCCAGTTGCAATGTGGTCATGTACAGTTACTCATTATGCCATTATTGCCATAGTACCATAAGTATATCCAACACAAAAATTCAGGATTTAAGGATATACACAAAATAAAATAACTGTATTTAACTTAAATTGCATGTAAGCTGATTTTAGATAATAAGCTCAATGCAAAACTATGGTTTATCAGCAGCATACAGAGCATATTTATGTTTAATGCAGCAAACATATTGGTGAAGATTTTGGCCATCCGAGTGGAAACATTACCCGGAAATCAATTCTCTCGATCTTCGATGAGTGAGCCTGAGCCACATCCTTCCCAAAGGATATGATTCTTCCATAGTGCACTCCTTTTCCTGATATATCTGAGCTTCCCTTTCCATTCTGGTTAGTATCATTATTCCTGGGCTTTTTCCAACAACAGTTGTACCCATCTTCAGGTGACTTATCAAGGTTGCCCCAGATGGTCTCCCCACCTTTTGGAATCATTGACATGGTGGTATCCCATGTACGAGTCATTCTCATTACATGCTGCAAAGTCTGAAGACCGAATACATCCTTATCTAAAACAGCAGGTGCAACCGACCTGCATAGTGATAGGTACATTATCATAATCAGATCATTAGCTTTTATGACTGCAAAAAACAAGGTGTCTAGTTAAGATACGAAGAAAAAGCATCTTCTCCAGCAAAAAAGACATCCTCTGTGGGAGCTGATGTGATTCTGTAATCATGAAGTGTGTAACAAAGGAAATAAACATCTGCACTACGCACTCATATTGATATCAACTAAGGGTGTTCCTCAAAGAAGTTATGCGTTCTTTTCTTTTCCCTCTTATAACCTTATTTCTTCTCTACCCAGCCTCCAAAAAGTGTCTTTTTTCCATTTTCTCATCCTTCCTGCCGTGAAAAGTGGAGGTAATTGTTTACAAATTCCAAGGATTCTGTGTAACTTAAGTACAAAATCCTGTTCTTCCATGTTGGGACAGTCATTAAGGATGATCTGCTGGTGGTGTTAAAGGAAATTCATGAGCAGAGTGTCGTTGGCAATAGCATCATCCATCAACTTGAACTTCATTATTTGGTCCCCAAGAATGATTGCTTGATTAAAGTGCGGGATTATCATCCTATCAGCTTGGTCACCAGTGTTTACAAGACAATTACTAAGGTGTTGTCTTGTAGATTGGGGAGGTTTTGTCTGTAACTATCTCTCAATCACAGTACTTTTGTAGGGGAGAAGCAGATTCTTGATGTCACACTTGTGGCTAATGAGGTGGTGGACGAAGCTAGACGGAAAGGCACAAAAGGTGTAGTTGTTAACTGGACTGTGAGAAGGCCTATGTAGGGTGGACTGACGTTTTCTCAATGAGGTGCTTCGATAGATCTGGGGTTGTTTTTCAAATCCTTTTTTCTCGGTGTTGGTTAACGGGGCACCTAGAGATTGGCTTACTTCAAGTAGGGATTGCGACAGGGAGATCCTTTGTTCCATTACGGAGTTCCTTTGTCCCATTTTATTCACGCTTGTGGAAGATATGTTCAGTACGATGCTGGAGAGGAGTGTAGAGA
The DNA here is from genome assembly GCA_030267885.1 of Mesembryanthemum crystallinum. NCBI lineage: Eukaryota > Viridiplantae > Streptophyta > Magnoliopsida > Caryophyllales > Aizoaceae > Mesembryanthemum > Mesembryanthemum crystallinum. The sequence continues at coordinate 14,429 of BSSO01001767.1, read as the reverse complement.
TGGGGGTAGTGGAGGGCTTCAAGGTGGGTAGGAGAAGAGGTGCATGTTTCGCACTTGCTGCCCGCGAATGATACTATGTTGTTCCTTTCAGCTGGCCTGGACAAGTTTAAACATTTTCTTACCCTTATTCAAGTCTTTGAATTGCAATGGGGGATAAAGATTAGTACGGAAAAATGTAGTCTCGTGGGTATTAATGTGGATCATGCTCTCCTAGGGCAATTCACTACTTTGGTTGGTTTCAAATTGACCACTCACCTACCTGGGTGTGCCCCTTGGTGGTAACACACGACCAGAGTCTTCCTGGAAGCAATAGTTCAATGGATAGCGAAGAGGTTGGATGAGTAGAAGAGCGTTGTATTTCTCTTAAAGAGGCTGGATTACACTAGTACAGTCTTGCCTTTCCAATACCCCCTTGACTATCTTTCTTTGTTTAAGATCCCAGTTATGGTAGCCTCTAGGATAAAGAAGATGATGAGGGATTCTTATGGAGGTGTGGATGGAGAAAAGGATCATTTAGCTAGCTGGGATTTGCCAGGATCATGACTGAGAATGTTGCTCTTGACGGTGAGTGGTTGTGGCAATTTCCTTGTGAGGTTAACAGTTTATGACACAAAGTCATTCCCAGTAAGTATGGATTGCAACATCATGGGTGGGATGGCAGGAGCGGATCCAGTTCAATGGAGTTGGGGGCAGTTGCCCCCAACTAGCATTGGGCTGATCCATTTAAACGAAGAAAAGCTCAAGGTTTGCCCCCAACTATAAACAAGGTTTTCCCCAACTTACGTGGTCCATTCACGTTTTGCCTCTTAGAAATAGACAAGTTAAAAACTCAAAATCTTTAATGACCCAACATACATTGCTCAAGAAAGAGAGAGAAAGAGGTAAAAGAAGGTACACAGAACAAAGGCTGCAGCACATTTATTTGCCTCTCCTTTCTCTCTCTCAACGCCCTGCATCTCCATTAATCAATCTATTGAAAACTCAACTCATTTCTTGATAATTGCTTAATCAATATTCTGATTTATGTTTCGTGTTAATTAATTTTCTATTTTATGCTAACATAACATCTTAATAACATTAAATTATCAACGTCTCATTCCTTTAATCCTTTCTACAATATATCTGGGAATAAAATTAGTAGGAGTTGAATTTTGGGACCTTGTCATGATTCTTTTTGTTGGGGGAAAGAGATATAATGGTATTGGCAAAGCAAGCAGAATAGCAAATGAGGCCAACTATTTGTTGCTCTATTATTACATTGGATGTTGAGTTTTTCTGAAAACTTTAAACAATAATTCTCAAATAAGACGTGTTTCATCTTTGCTTTGGCGAGACATACCAAAAACACAACAAATTTTTTATATTTTTTTGGGTAAAAACTCACCCATTTCTTATACAAATTGAGAGCGCTCTTTAGTACAAACTCACCCATTTCTATCAAAAACTCCCCCTTATAAGTGCATCTTATCATTTGTTTTGGTTGAGACGCGCCTCATGCAAGACATGATGAAACTTAAATATGGTTTAGGGTTTGGTAAATTAGTACGTTGGTTGAACATATTTGACATCTCAACTGTGGAAAAATACATTTGTACAGTGAAAAATTGGAAGACAAACTTGTGCAATCCGATCAAAATTGAACATCGTATTAACTATTGAGATATTGTATTTTTTTTCCNAGATTTCTGGATCCGCCACTGAGGGATGGCTAGCATACAACTAATATGACACATGCGTCCCCATAGAAGCTTGTTCGAGGTGGGATCTAAGTTCTTCCCTATAACAATTCTAGCTTGAGAATGGTCGGAAAATAATGTTTTGGGAGGATGTTTGGTGAGGTGGGGTATCATTGTGTGTGAGATTTCCTCGGTTCTTTCAGTTGTCCAATCTAAATGATGCTCCAGTTACAGACTAGACTTGCTCTAGAGATCTTCACCTGCGAAGAGTGCCCATGGGAGATGGAGGAGCTTGCTTCATTGCTTGCCATCTCAGAAATTGTTAACTTCTATGGTGAAAATGATTCAAGACGGTGGATTTGGGATTCTTCAGAAGATTTTTCTGACAAGTCCTTTCTTAGATGTTTGGGACTGTCGCACCAATCTTATTCTATTGCCAAATCACTCTTGAAGGCAAAAGTTCCGCTTAAGGTACCACTGTTTGTGTGGACTTTGGCATTGAATAAAATAAACACAAATGATTTAGGCCAAAAACAGAGACTGGGTTTGGCTATGTCACTAGATATCTGAGTAATGAGTACTATGTCAGACCAGCATTGAAAAGTGACACATCTCTTTCTGAAATGTGATGTGGCTAGGAATTTTTGTAGGTTGTTCAGTGTTATGGGGAGTCTTGGGTCTGCCCTTCCAGTGTGTTAAGAGTTTTAGTAGATGCAGTTTGTGGGGTTCGGACAGTAGAAGGATGTACTGCCGCAATGGTATCTTAGCCATCTTATGATACATTTGGTTAGAGCAGATTGTGTGGGTACTTTGGGATAGGATTACATACCTGGCTTGTTTATGGTATAAGGCAATAGGGGACTTTAAGAGCTATTCTATGTCATATGTCAAAATGAACTGGGCTAGCTTGTAAAAGAGGACTTCCACAGAGCAAGATCTTAGAAGTTGAGGGAGATTTTGCACTGCAAATGAGCTTGAACCGTGGTTAAAACACTTAACAATAAGTAGAGAAATGGTTGTCAGTTTGTCAGTTATCTTACTAGTGTAAGGGCTTGTTCTTTTGACTGAAACTGACTGAACTGAAACTGAACTGAATGAATAGTAATCTGTGAGATAAAAAGTAAGTTGTAGGAATTGAACTGAAACTTATCTAGATAAGTTGAAAAGAACAGGCCCTAATTATACCACTATTTGGGTAATAACTACAACTGCTATTAAGTCCAATTATGAGTGCGAAAGTTGGTGCATTTAGTATGGTCTTTTTTTACTGCTGAAACTTTTTCACCACCATCATATGTTTTTGTGTACACAGGTACACCAAAAAAAAACAAAAGAAAGAGAGGGAGGTAAAATAAATAATAATACAAATAAAATAAAGGAAAAATTTCATTTTGGATACCTGACGTTAGAGCTAATTATAATTTGGGTAACTGTCTTTTCAATAATCTCATTTTGGATACCTGAAATTTAAAAACCATCTCAATTTGGGTGATTTCAATGACGTCATTAAAAATTCCGTTAACATGCTGACGTGTCATCAATCAAAAAATTATTGAAAATTTCCTAATAAATTCTAGAAATTTCCCTATGATTAAAAATAACCATTAGACTCTATAATTTATGAGAATTTTTCTGGAAATTTTAGGAATTTTTCAAGAATTTTTTTTGATGACACGTCGGCATTTTAACGGCAATTTTAACGGCAATTTTAACCTCGTCAGTGAAATGATCCAAAATAAGACAATTTTGAAATGTTCAGGTACGCAAATGAAATCATAGAAAAGACAGGTATCCAAATTGCAATTAGCTCTAACGTTTGATACCCAAAATGAAAGTTTTCCACAAATAAATAAGTCAAAACTTAATTCTTTCAAGTGGAAGAGAGGGAGAGGGACAAAAGAGACCTGGCTACAGCAATATCCTTGGCTTCGGCCGAGAAAAGTCCAGCAATAGCTTTGGGGACACCTAGGAATGGTCCACCAATGTTCATTACTGCTTTAATATTTTTAGCACACCAATCAGATCCACCCCCACCACCCATTGGAGCAGGTGCTTCAACCCATTTCATAAAGTGCAGGAAGTAAAGAGCGCCCATAGAATGCGGAATGACAACCACTTTTTTCCCACTTGTAGCAACCATAAGTTCTATGTTACTTTTGATCCTGCTAAGACTTTGATCCCTTACCTGAAGAAATCAAACATATTTAATTTATTACGCTAAACAGAAATAGCAGAGAAAATAAGATTGAAATTGTTTTTATGAATAGAAGACGACTAGAATGTGTGCATGGGTTTATCCGGTGTGGTTATGAGTCAATGTGGCAACAATCCTAACATCTAAGGGTCTATACATTTCAATCCAGTAGAAGCCATTAAAGCTCAATCCAAAACCAACCCAAACCACAAAATGTTGGGTATAGTTTCCATCTTGAAGAATGTAAACATAATATTGATATAAGGACATGTAAAAAGGCAAAATGTGCAAAAGTAAAAAAGATAAAATAAAATAAAATAAACATCATCATTTCATTATCAGAAGAGCCGAGTTTAATTGGGGAAATGTGAATTGCAGTCTCAAGCATATTAGAAAGTAGAAACTATGAGAGAACTTAAAATATCTCAATCCCATTTCATATGCTAAATGTCAAGGTTCGAATTAAATCTTCTTTACTTGTATTTTCCAAGCATGTTATTGTTGATGCGGCTAGCAATTTTTGTTAAATTACACTTGCCATAAACATGAAAATCAATTGAAGGTGCTGGGTAATCAAGAACTTTTTAATGCAAGGGGATTGGACGCAGAGAGTGGGGGGGGGGGGGGGGGGGTGGTGTTCTGTTTTGAATTCCAGTGTGAGGTGTGACTCATCATGAATTTTCAATCAGGAAAGCCTACCACACATGTCCCCTGCAGCATCTCTAGTGTCCTGGAAGAGAATTTCACAAAAGAAAGTTTGTTACCTAAACATACGTTTATTATGTGGATTGCCATGATTGGGAGGCTGCAAAATGCTGAGAGGAGTCAGAAATGGGACTTGCAATAACCTGTCAACTGTGTGGTATGTAATGTTAATCATTTGGAGACCCTAAACCACGAGTTGTTTGATTACAAATTTTCTACAACAGTCTGGGGAAGTATTCTGACCTGACTTGGTGAACACAAATAGCCGGGTTGCTGGCACACAGAAATAGCACAGGCTGTGGATAGGGAGTAGACCAAAGACTTATCTGTTAGACTTTCTGTTTCCTGCTATTATTTATGTGATATGGGCTTAGAGAAATTTGAGAACATTGCATCGGAAGCAGACTACTAGGGAATAGGCGGAAATTTATTCAACAGCTCCACATAGCTGGGTTGCGCTACCCTAAGTGGTCTATTGTACCAGCTGCTCTCAATACTTATCCCTTTGATTAGTCCTTGTGTAGAACTGATACTATTGAATGATAAGGTTATGTTCCAGAACCCTTCCTAGAAGGTGGCAGGCTTATGACCCCTGAAATTGAAGCACAGTTCTACTTCTTGGGCTTTTTGTAATGCAATAGCCTTGGTCTGGTGACATGAGTAAACATCTAGCTTTTTCTTAAACTCTAATTTGGTTAATGAAATCCTTATATTTGACACAAACATTTAGAATGATTGTTCTCACAACTCTCTCTCAATTTATTGAAGTTTGAAGTTGGATATAGCTTTTAAAGATTTAACCCCATAACAAACGTGAAACTTTAGGTCTTGCAACTTTGCAGTCAATGAGTCAAAGTTGGGTTTGGATAGTTCTCCAGGTTGTACCACCCATTAAACACCTCTAGTCAAACAAGTAAGGAATAACTGAAAAGGCTTACCTCAGTGTTCTGGAAAGCGACTCTCCAGTCATATGCAGCCATATACATTGTTTTCTCTTCATATCCTATTCGAGCCAAATTAGCAATCAACACCGCCCATACAAAATAACCAGGTGCAAAATAATCAGCTGCCACAAGACCAGAAACAGGTCTGACCCTTATACGAGGTGGATCTAGTCCAGTTTCATTATCCAAGGACATGTGCTCAACCCAACAAAGAGGTCTGGAAACAAAACAATAGAAAAAAACCAAATAAAAAGGTAGCATGGAGGCAGAAAAGCATTTATCCTAGTTCAACAAATATACACACAATTTCATACAATATAGAAAAAAATTTCTGAATTGTAAGAACAAAACAAACATCCCAAAAAACCTGATAGAGTATTTAAAATTTGGTACTATTAATATAATGCATTATCACCATTTGTTACAAACTAGAGATACCTGAAAGTAATATAATGTTAATCTCTCAATTCAGTTTTTTAGATAAGAAAAAGTTGTAAGAAGGAAGTAGAAAGGATAGTACAATCTAGGAGGACAAGGACTCTCAAACGCAATCTAATTACTAGTCATCCCAGGACGTCAGTGAGAGATACTCCTTTGAAAGCCCCTACTCCTTTGGCACACGAAGAGGCAAAGTACACAAGTAAGACTCAATCCCATATAGACTCAAGTGAATTCATAATCCCAGCAAAAGTGCAAGAGCTCCGCTCTCTAACCCAAGGCAGTAAAACATAGCCAACTAAGCACAATGCCACAATTTTCTTGTCCTTTCCCCTTCCCAGCCTCACATATCTTTCCTCACACATCTAACCTAGAAATGTTGGGCAATGGTTGCAGGAGAAACATAAAACCTCCCCGATGCACAAAAGAGTCGGCTCCATTAAGATCGCACCATATCACAATGCAAGAACAAGTGAGAGCAGTTCTCACTTACAATGGTGGCGCATCACACACATGCACGAGAGAGAGCCGAACTAAGTCACCACCTCTGCACCATATCATGTGCGTTTATATTGCCTAGTATCAGGGTCCAAACCTTAGACTTCCAAAGAAAGTGGGCAAGGGAGAGAGGATATTGTGAGGGAAGGCTAAGGTGACAAAGAAAGAATTCACATAAGAATACCCTAGANCAAGTTGAATGGTGTCCCACACTAAGAAAAGAGGAAAGCTCTTCCAATTCCCGATCATTACGATGTCTCCTTAAATGAAGATCACAACAGCCGTGGACACTAGAAGAAAAGCAGAAATTGGTGGATAAATGTGAGAGTAGACAATTGATAAACTTGAGTATACATGGAGAAGAATGGAGTATTCCCCTTCCAAACATATTAATCTCTTCATTTTACAGGGTAAGATGCAGAGAAGTAAGAAGGTACCAGATAATGTCTTCTCAATCAGTAATATGATCATCTGGATCAATATGGTCAAAATAGATGTTTCCAGTCAAATAGAATCCCTTCCAAATAACATGGTTACTGTAGCTTTCAAAATGATGTATCCCATTGACCAAATAAGACCATATATTCTCAAGCAAAGCACTTTCAAGAACAACGAAAAAGAAAATCAGCAGAAGTGAAGTTACAACAAACTTCACAATGTCTCATATTCATTTAATTTAAATTGAAGAGATATTTCATCTGACAAGGTTTCCTATACATCAGTTACTAATGATAGCAACAATATCTCTGCAAAATCCCATGATATACAAGGAAATCAAAGCCCCTCTAGGAAATCAGCACTACCAGATAGCATTGAGGTATAATGAAAAACACCATTCCATAATTAAATTCTCAAACCAAAGCCTAGCTTCCAGAGCACTGTCAGAAATGGACTACGGCATAATGAAATCAAATTAAGAAAGAATAATTCTAGAACTCTGACCATTGCTCCCTTAAAAGAACCAAGATAAACAATAAAATGAACAGTTAAAGGGTCGTCTTTACATGACAGATCTATTAAGCCAAGGAATCATAAAAGCTTGTTTAATATAACTGTGAGTTCTAAATTTTAGGTTCATTTGAAAACTGAAATAAGCTTTTTAGAAACAACCTTTCGTGCACTCCAGTTCTAGTTGCCATGCATCAAATTGAGAAGGCCAAAAGAAGTGACTTAAGCTGGCTAACCAAGCACTCACATGCAACATTATCATTTCGCATAATAAGTTGCCATTTATCATTCCGTAAAGATAGCCTTACAGGTGCCGCTTATTAAGTTGCCATTTATTGGCCGTATACTCCCATTGGACTTATGTCCTGAATTTTAGCGTATTGAATTAGCAATGCCCACAAGGCCACAACTTTTCAGTAATATTTTAACAATGAACAAGGTAGAAAAGCTGCAAAATAATGTTCTTGTTCCCCTTCTCTTTGGCAAATAGTCTGTTAGATTACATCAATGTTACCTAGAGCTAACACACTGCAGCAAAATCTTCATCAAAGCTAATTAAAACCCAAATATCAGTTTTCCTGCATTTGAACAACCTACTTCCTTCAGGACTCGATAAAAGCCAATGAAACCTTCAGCAACTTGTTCCATAACTTCCCTACAAGAGATGCCTAAGATAATGGTAGCACAGCAAGAGATGCCTAAACTAAAGGTACCCCTTGAAGCCTTGAGCTATAAACTACTTCAACAAAAATTGAAAGTAAAATTAAGGAGAAAAGAAACTGTGTTACCCAACGCTACAAAAGCAGAAGAGATATTTGAAGAAACAAATAATATGACGAATGATAAGCCGTGCTAAGTAATGCAAAAGGAGAAAAGCAATACCTATACCTACGTTTTACTTTAGCTCAGATAACATTCCACATATCACAAGCTTATACAATTGGCACTATCATCAATCTAGGAATATGATCCTCCATAATTCTTCTTTTCAGATAAGGGATATGATCCTCAAAAAACATTGTATCAGGAAAGTTGCTTTCCACATGAATGGGATACTCAGCAAAACCTCTCAAGATCAACATACTTATAAAGGCAAGAACTTTCCCCTTTGTGGAATGTTTTCTTTAATAATTTACCCATCTACATTCAGTAGCTTTATCAAGACAGGTTCAAATTTAACCACAAGCTAAAAGAACACCTAGTAGCTAAAAACCACACAGCAACAAAAACCCATCAAATTGTTCCCATAACAATACTACTACTTATTACTAACCACAGTAAGCACTTACAGAATCCCAAAAAGCAAATGCTAAATTCCCAAACCAAAATGCAAAAAGCAAACACCATAATAACTGTTACCTTTTGTACAAATCCCCAAATGTGCCACCCCAAAGCCGCTTCCGAAACAGCCCCTCAGCACATTGATGCCCTTCCCATAACTCAAGCCCACCAGTAACAATCCCAGGAACAAACACAACCGGATGCTTCGCCCTCAACCCCTCCTTCTGCAACTTCACCCCGGGCGGGTCCGGCATCGGTCCGGTAATCGCCTCGGTAACATACTGGGGAAATGAAGCAGGCATAGCATTGAACAGAAAAAGCAAGAACCACCAAATTGAGCATATACACCCAACGAGCCAGCAACAATTATCGATACACGACCACTTCCTCCTCAATTTCCTCTCCTCTCTTTCTCTCTCTCTTCTATCTCTCTCTCTCCTCTTTAGTTCCTCGTTCTCGTTTTCTCTCTCCTTGTCGCCGGTATCCTCGGCGGAGGAGGCGGTGGCGCCGCCGGGTTCCGGCACCTTCCGCCGCCGTAGCAACGGCATCGTTTTGTCCGCCCTAGTTTTTGATTATTGTCAAATTAGCAACTCGGCATCATTACACGCATATATATATACTCGCTAGGGATTTGATTTCACGCCACCGTTTTTATAGGTTAAAATTGGGAATTTGTAAATTGCAGTATCAGAATCCGATAGCTGAGATCGCCGGAAAACACTAGGAACTTCTCGAATCTTGATCGCCGGCGGCAATGGCGGCGGAGATGAACGTTGCAGAGGAGAGAGAGAGAGAGAGAGAGAGAGAGAGAGAGAGATGTCGTTGTTTGTTGGGGTATAATTGTAAAGGGAGAGACTGAGAGAGAGAACATTGGAAAAATCGAGTGTTAAGTTTACGTTGGCTGGCAACATCACGTCGGTCTCTAGACAAATCAATTCAATGTCCTATTAGGATATTGATTTTTAAAATTAATTAATTAATAGATAAATAGTAGCAGTAGGTTATTGATTTTTAATTTGTTTTTTTCTTTGTGTTTCCAACTTCCAACCATAATAGTCGGAGAGGCACATAATTCCACAAATAGGATATTTTAAGTTCTTACTACACTTGTACTGTCAGACCTGACCTGTTGTTATTAGGCGGGCCTAGAATCTCTCTCTCTTTTTAAGGGTGGAAGGCATGTCATTACACCCAATGCTTGGCAATCAGCTCAGGTTCATATTCGTGTCAGCGTTTTTCAAATTGGCGACGTCCAATCCTATGCCGACTTGTTTATATTTTCACGTTGAGAGTGCTTATTATAATCTAATTTGTAATATATTAGGTTGACCTTACTTAACCTGTGTAATACCCCCAAGGATTTCATGGTTGAGAAAAGTATAAATGGTTTGATAGTACTACTAATATTACCAAGATGCATCTTCTTTTCAGTGAGCTCAATCCTTCTAGAAGAACTTGTGGTGGTCTGTGGGCTTAGTCCTCCATCAAGAAAGCGAATCTTGATAGCACCAACAGTCTGTGTAGAGGTTTGGGTGTTACAACCTGTTTCAACCCCTTTAAAAAAAAAAAAAAAAATCAAATAAACCTGGCAATAAGGTGGAGGAGCGAGGCCGGTGAGTGAGCGAGAGGCGAGCTGTGAGAGTGAGAAAAAAATTGAGAGAGAAGTGTGCTAGAACTTTTTTACAATTTTTTATTTATTATAATGGGCTTTGTATAGTTTGACACTAATTTCCCAATTTTCTTTGTTTTTTTTCTTTTTCTAATTTCGTACATTTTAGTTTTAATTTTCCGCTTTTTTCTACTTTCATGTTTTATTTCAAGTTGGGTTAAATAAGGTGAACCTGACTTGAAACCAACCTTCTATAGATTTCGGGTTATGCAAGTTATTTTTGTGTTGGAAATCTCAACCTTAATCTAACCCATTTAATTAATCGGGTTAAACAAGTTGACCCATTTAAGCTTTCGGGTTGAAAATCTCAACCCTAACCCGCTTTTTTCTCAGTTAGATTCAGGTTGGGTTTTCGAGTTGGATCAGCTTTTGCCAGGCCTATTAGAACCTAACCCAAAACTACTGATGTTAAAAGTATGTTTTATAACCACTAAGATATGTGCTTGTATTGTGTGGTATGATTTCACAAGGTTGTGACTAACATGGGTTATTGTTACTCCTTTGCCTATATATAATACTCCATCCATTCTTGAAACAAAGTTACGCATGCTGTTTTGAGCCGTATTTGAATCAAGGTCACACTTTTCATTTTTGGACACTAAAAGCCTTAATTTGACAAAATTACTCTTACCTAAATAAAATCAAAAAAACATAAAAATCAAAACCATCCCCATCCGCCCGCCACCCACTACCAACATCATAACACCCCCCACCTACCACCGGACCACCCACTGCCAACATCACCCCAACCCCTTTACCATCACAGCGATCTCTCTTGATACAACAAGGTTTTAACCCTTCCACCCCGAATCAGAAGTGTTGAAGCAGCTGACTCCTCTCACTCTCATCCCAAGGTTTAACAACCAATTACACGCGAGCATCAACCCAGAAATCCAAAAACCCACAACCAGAGAGAGAGAAAGGGGGAGAGGGGGGGGGGGGAGGTGGAGTTTTGAACCCTCAAAAATATGATTCAACCAATTTCAAGAGTATCTCACCATCGCCTGATCTCGGCGTCCCCCATCACTTCCTCTCGCAATCTATTTCCCAAACCCTTGGAACTTCAGGAAAATAAAGATCTACAAAACATAAAAATAAAAAATAAACAATAAAGTAAGGGGCTTGACTCAATGGGTCAGGTCGGGTAGGGTCTTGACCCAGAGATATTCGGGTTCGGTCATTTTCGGGTCTTAATGGAAAGGAACTTAGAAAGCTTTCCCATGTTTGGTTGAAAAAAAATACAAAAATACATCAGAGTTGAGGGAAGCGATTTGATATGAAATTTCCCAACGAAACCCCCGTTTTACTTTCCCACCAAATTGGTGGGAATTGGATGGAAAGTAATTGAAAAGCTGTCATTGTTTAAAAAAACTCCATTGTATTTTATTCTTTTCCTTTCTTACACTTAACCAAACAATGGAAAATGCTAGTTTGCTTTCAATTCTTGCTTGTTAAACCAAACATGGGATTGTGAGTTATTTTATTTTCCTTTCTCTTTCGTTGCGTTCCTATCTTTCCCTTTCTTATTATTTTGGAAAAACCAAACATACTGTGAGGTAGCAGAAATGATACATACATGAATTATGGCACTACTAAGATAATGAGAATAACTCATGCATACTTCATATGTACCACAATAATTGTGCTAGTTAACTTTGCACGCAACTTAATCAAACATAATTTGCAGAGAACACACCAAAATAAATCAAGACACTTATTATGGGACATCCCAAAATTTAAATGTATAAACAATCATTATGGAATAAAGGGAGTCAGTTAAGTAACACCTTTCTAATTAAGAGCCATGATAAACTCTATCAAATAGTTGGTATGGATAATGTCTACTATCCATGACGCTTATGCAAAAAAGTTAGGTATTTATATTACTCAAGTTAGGCGTGTGGAGTGTGACAAGACTAAAGTGTGTACGGTGATTGTTACATAGGAGGCATTAACTTGTGATAATAGTTTCTCCAGTTTAGCATGAGTTTTATATCACAAGCAAGTTTTAAGTGACTATTAGGGAGATGATTGAATTGATCCTTAATTCTTCATAATAATTTTTAGATCGTCAAATTTGAATGAAGTTGTACCATAAAGTCAACCATGTCATGAGGGAGGAAGTTGCTGTTAATTATTTTAGTGTATTATCTGGATGACTCGATTTAATCGGTATCACAGAATAAGCATATAGTTTAAAATCCAATAATAGTAGATGAAACAAATGCTAATTTAAATGCATCATTCGCTTGTATGATTTTTTTTTTCATTAAATGACCAAATTGGTATTTTTAATGACCACAGGTGGACAATTTGGTACAGAAAAAATCTACGTTGACATATAGGTATTTAAAATGAACACCAACAACCAATATGGTATTTTAAAATGCAATAAGTGTCATATTCCCCCAAAAGTACGCCGGAACATAAAATCTCGTTATTTGTTTCATTTAAACGTATTTATATGCCATAAAAATGTATTTTGTCTCGTATTTTGTGGGGTACTTCCCCATTCAATAGTTATTTTCCTATCATTAGTTGTATATTTCTCCATTTAAGAGCTCTTGGAAATACCCCATAAAATACAAGATAAAATACAATTATATGGCATATAAATACGTTTTAAATGAAACAAATACCAGAATTCTGTATTCCGGCGTACTTTTGGGGGAATATGACACGTATTTCGTTTAAAAATACCATATTGGTTTTCGGTGTTCATTTTAAATACCTATATGTCACCGGAGATTTTTTATATACCAAAATTGTCCAGTTGTGGTCATTAAAAATACCCATTTGGTTATTTGGGGTTTTTTTTTTTTTTTTGAAATATTTGTGCGTATAAACATGAGTGTGGGTACATGTGAAGTACGAGTTAGATTTAAACATAATTTCTTGAGTGATTAAACTTGTACTCCCTCCGTCCCCTACTTACCTTTACAAACCATCCAAAAATAAGTCCCATACTTACCTTTACAAACCAATATTTTTCTCATATCCTCCCTTATTTACCCCTACACTATCTCTTAAATACAATAAAAAAAATCAACTTTCTCTCTCCAATCATTCTCTCTCTTAAGATTTTTCCCTCTCTCTCTTATTATTTACCCCACTACCCATTACTTTAATATATCTCAACCAAGGGAAAAATAGGCCAAAATTACACTCCTTAATTCTTGTGCAAATAGTGGTTTGTCAAGGTAAGTGAGGACGGAGGGAGTATTTTCTTATCCTTTTAGGGTTGATGTCTCCATCTTGACTCTTGATAGATTTCTAGTATCGAGCTCCCAAATGTAGGTGCTATCATTAGCATATATAAGTTGAGATTATCTCGGTCTATCTCCTCATGTGTGAGTGATAGATGTTGAAAGCATGCGGGCACTTATATGAGTAGTGAATGTTACATGATTTAGCGGAAAAAAAAAACCACCCATTAGCTAGCTACAAGATTTGCAAGCAAAGTTGAGTATAGGAGATGATGATACCTTGGAAGGTTGAGTTGAATTGTCTCTTTATTACTTAATAAATGAGGACCCGAACCTTAAAAAGATAAAGAAAAACAAAGATAAGTATACCATTTATGGTAGCGCCGTAGCAGTATTGATTTGTGACCTTATTTGATTTCACACTTTTGAGAGATTTAGTATAAGCGCACACAATACATCCTCACAACCTCACCCTTATTTAAAACCATTTATTCCCTCGAAACTGTTTAACGTAATAGGAAAATTACTCAACGTAACATAACAATATTTTCCCCAAAAGTTCCAAGACTACCCTTTTCAATCGCAACTCAACCTCTTTTCCTTTAGTATATTCTCTCTCAAACCCTCCATCATATTGTTGTTTTAATCATTGTGAAAAAATAAATTGAATCACCATGGCTGATTCTTTTGATGCGAATAATGATGATTCTCAAGTAAATTAAACAATCTCAATTGAATTGATTGTTTAAAAATGACAAAGTTAGAGTTTAGAGTTTCGTGTTTGACGACTTTAATGGGGTGGGTGGCAGTTGATGTGGCGTTGGTGGGGAGATGGGTCATCTGGGTTGGTGGTTGGGTTCGCAGGGTTCT
>BSSO01001766.1:0-21933 GCA_030267885.1 Mesembryanthemum crystallinum | reverse complement strand
TTTTTTTTTGTGTGTGTGTGTGTGTGGTGCTAATAGGGGATTTTTGGTGTGAATTCTTCTCAAAAAGATTATTCTACGCATCGTGGATTAGTGCTAAGAATTCTCTAATTGTTTCAAATTTTACCTTGATCTTGAGATAGAGCTCTCCAATTGTCCACCCTTTGTAATGAAGGGGAGAAGACGTATTTGTATGAGCCAAAACAACGGAATTAAGCAAGTTTGACAGCTGTTCCCAGGCTAGAATTTCGCGTCGGCTAAAATGGGGCCCTACCATCTAGGCGGTGGACCCGTCGCCAGACCGATGGGCCCAACTCCAGACCGATAGGCCCCACGCCAGACCGGTGGGTGTGGTCAACGGTACGGCTACATTCTGATTGGCCAAGAACTATAAAGTCAAAGCGTACTTATTTTTCCTAATCTGGTATGTATCCAAGGATCTGGGTCCATTGCTCCTTTTTATGGGTTTTTAGGGCGGATATTTGATCCGTTTGCCGCTCCATGTCTCGGTTTTGTGCCGAAATCTTCAAATGCCCATAACTTTTGATCTAGAACTCCGATTGGGGATCCCTTTGATGTTTTGAAAAGCTCATGGCATGGGCTATTTTGTGAGGGTTAAAATTTTGGGTTATGTCTTCTCGGGGTCTCTTGCTTGTGGGAGGTTTGTCGTCTCGAAGCATGGCATTATTTCGTCATCGGGCGGTGGAGGACTTAGGAGCCACCGGGTGGTGTGTCTACATCTTCACACATCTATCAACGGCGAATAGCAAGGCATTTTAACTGATCGGTGAAGCTACGAATACTCAAAGAGGGAGACTTGGTCCTTGTAGACACCTTAATTGGTGTCTCTTAAGTACTCGCCCCGCCCGATGACGATAATATCCGACTTGGAAATGATGAACACCAAATCCAAGATCTCAACCTTGGCCCCTCTCTCATAAATTTTCTTATCATCTTGTAGCCCTTACTCTAACCTTTCCAAAGCTTTAAACGGATCTTAAATCGGAGTCTCGTATCAAAAGTTATGAGCATCTGAAGTTTTCAGCCCAAAACCAAGCTTGAACCGGCCCCACGGGTCCATAACCCGACCCGCAACCAAAGGAATATTCTCGGAAATCATCTTGACCAATCACACGCGTCAAAAAATGGTCCCCGCATCCCAATTGCACTGAAAACATACTAAAAACGCGAGATCGGCAAAATAGCGCCACCGATCAACCGGTGCTCAGACCGGTCAACCGGTGTCAAGACCGGTGGCAGACTGATCAACCAGTGTCCCCACCGCCAAACTGGTCAACGGGGCGGAGCCGTGTCCGGCAAGGCATTTTAGTGCCCAGTTTGCCCGTTTTGTGCCCTTTCATGCCCTTTTCTGTCATTTTCTTCCATTTTCCACTTTCTAGCACTATATAAACCCCCTNTTAGAGGGAACTCCCCACATAATCATAAAAAGGCCAAAGTAAGGTTACTATGCCCAAATAGAAAGAGAGATAGCTAAATACACCTCCATCACCATCCTCCTTCAACCTTACACCACCAAAATCATCTCCACCTTCATCCACCTTCATCCCAAACACACACCCAGGCACCACAAATCATTCAACCACCACAAATCACACCCAAGCACCACAAAACACACCAAAGCACCACAAATCATATCCAAGCACCACAAAACCAAACGCCACTCAAGCACCCACTTTACATCCTACGAGGATCGAGATCTTGTCAAGATCATACTAAAGAAAAAGGTGTTCTAATCCAAGGAGCTATCCCGAAGGCAGACTACTTTGGTAACGATCTCTTTTCTATCACTTTTCATTTCTTTTTCTATTTTGGCATAACATGTTTATTATCATGATTAACTCTTGTATTTTTTTTGTCGAAAACTACCTTAATTTTGTCAGCTTTTGTAGGAAACTACCTTTTATATTATTTTTTTTGTAAAAAACTACCTTTATTTTTGCCAAATATTGCAAAAGATTACCACTTGACAGATTTATAGAAGACGGTGTTAGCTTTGGCTGCCAAATGACTCTTTTGCCCCCACTTATTAACTGAGTATTACCCCTTCTCTCTCTTTTTGTTTTTCCTCCAAAATTCCTTCCAATTTATAACACTTTCCCTTCCATTTCTAATGCTTTTATCATTCTTCTTCTCCATTTTTATTCCTATCTCTCCAATTTTTTTCCTTCCTTTCCTCAAAACTCCGTAACTCACAATAACTCCATTGAAGTGTGGTACTATTTCGGGGCAAGAGCTAAGCTTTATTTCCCCATTGTCTTCTATTCTTCAATTAGGGTTCTTCATGAAATTAAAATGGGATATTCGTTTTCTGTATTTTTTTTTGTGAATTGGGTTGAAGTTGTTCAAATTTAGGGCATAATTTTGGGAATTTTGATATTATCTGTGTCCAACATTGCACGGAACATGTCAAATTCTAGTCGTCCTTCTCTTTTACCCAAAAGAAGCAAGTGTGGATTGCAGCTTATAAGTCTCAATTCTTGGACTGAGGAAGAAAGAATAAGGACAAAGCAAGTAAGGAGATTGAAAGAGAGCTATAGAGAGTTGAAAGAGAGATATAGAGAGGAGAGGAAGTGTGTGGCTATATACTTTATGTAAAAATGTCTAAGATCAGTAAATGAATAGGGAGGAGGGAACTTTAAGTAACACATGAGAGGGTAAATTTGGCAATTCATGTCAACAAATGCCCAAAGTTAACGCCGTTAACCACAAATCTGTCAAGTGGTAGTCTTTTGTAATGTTTTGCAAAAGTAAAGGTAGTTTTCTACAATAAAAAACATATAAGATAGTTCGCCGCAAAAACTGGCAAATTTAAGATAGTTCCCGACAAAAAGTCCTTAACTCTTAGTAATATTCATCATGTGATTTGTTGGTTTGACTTGTCTCTAGATTTAAATAAACCCAACACGAATTGAATTTCACGTTCACTTGGCTAAACATCACGAAATAAATCATGTTCACCTAATCTATTATTTTGCAAAGCATGTAACTTGTATAAACGTCCTAAATGGAATCAATGCAACAAACACTTGCGGTTTACCTATTGATTACATTCATGGATATGGGCTCTAAATAGGTTCGTTCACCCAATCGAATTCATTCATGAGTATCAAAGCGACCATCTTTACGTTTTGAGTGCATAAATCACCTAGACATAAACTAGAAATCGGGCCAAAATATTGAACATCATGCGAATACAATGACAAAGTTTTGATCCATTTACATAGATCTCACATCCCCGAACTTGAGTATCTTTTTGGGGGCAACACGAAGTCACGCCATATGTCAAGAATAGGGTGCATTTGGCTCGATCATGGTATCTCTCAAGATATTTCGATGCCTTTCGTGGTTTCCATGTTACTAAAAACATGGTGGCGACTTATTCACCTTGCAAAACAAATCGAGCAAAACATGATAAAAATGGTTACGACGTTTCAAGTCAACACCTAAAACACCATGTGCATGCAGTAATGCGTGGACGTCTTCCTCCCTCCTCCCGAGGGAGGGGGATTGGTTGCTTTATAAATACCCAACAATTATTATATCAGGTATCTTTTTTTTGGGATCTGTTCTGACATATCACATCACCTGACATCTCTTAATTATTTCTCATTATTCAAGGAGGACCTGTCAGAGAACAAAATACCTCTCTAACACTCCTTCGATCCGACCACTCTAACTGAGCGTCGGAGGGGCTTCTCCCCGATCTGCCCCGGGGGCAGTCTCTGTTTTGCATGTAGTAGACCGCGACCCAACTAAACAACCTTCACTTAGTAGCGAGGAGCGACCGAAGACCAAGACCGTCCGCGTTTCACCGGTCATTTTCGACCACCCCCTAAAAAGAACCGAAACACTTTGCATAATTTGTTTAGTTTAATTAACAAAAACACATCAAAATGGGTCTCCATTTATAGAGAGGAAAAAATTAGAATCGTTGGTGATTTTTATGTATTTATTAGATTTTTTATTTTTATTTTTATAACAGTTGAAAATAGAAATTTGGTTTAGTAAAATATCTGTCACGTGGCGCACAACCATTGGTTGGGATTTAAGACTCAATTGGAGTGAACGAAGTCCCATATGTGGCTCATTTCCAAATTGGTTCTATAGTTGAACCAATATTGGATCCCCATTAGAAACTAGAAATTTGGTCAATTGGAATTGAATTGACCCAATTTCTAGATTCCCATTGGGAGAGCTCTTTAAGGGACGACCGATGGTACTGGATCGGGTTAGCCCGGTGCATGGAAAAGCTTGACCTGCTTTTTGCTCGATAGGACACGAACACGACTCAAGCATGACCTAATAATTTCAGCATCGGGTTGGCCTAGCACCAAGGAAAAATCAATAAGTCAAGCATGGCACGGCGCGACATGACATGATATAACCTCCCCATAAAACTAATAAAAAGTTGAAATTAAAAACTTAGGCGTGTCTTGCCGACACAAAGCATAGTCTTTCCTTCGACCTCAGGCGGTGCTTGGGCTGGAGCTTGAATGAGTCAGTACAGGACAACATGACACAAAGCATAGCCGATTGGGCCATGGATTGCGCCTCCGCAACCTCCATGCACGATGATCCAACACGAGTCACTTCCTAGCACGTCCAAAGCCATCTACTCCCAACCATGGGGTTGGGGATGAAATTGTGATCTTTATTTCTCTTTTTTTTTTTAAAAGTTTTTTACACATTACTTGTAATGGAACTAGTAACCTACCTAATTAGACCCTATTCTTTTATCGAGATAGAGGAGCCTCCTTCATGGTTATCACTAATATGGTGGCCTTGGAAATATCTCAAGCTTTGTAGAATTAAACTATCCTAAACAACAAAATTAAAAACATCACACACATCAATGTGGCTATAACCAATTTGGATGTGGCTTCAACCAAATCTAATAAGTAACTATTAATTTTAAAAGCTTAGATAGGAATAAACAAACTTGATAAATCTTACGGCGCAGATTAAAAGTTTCAATGGCCATCATTAAGGTTGAGCTTAACTTATATTTCTCCTTATTGTGACCATTTTGCAATTTTTTCTGCTAATTTTTGTTATAAATTCTCAAATAAGATACGTCTCGACTTTGTTTTGGTGAGACGTACCCCAAAAGCTTACCATTTTAATGTAAAAACTCACTTTTTTTTGGCTTAAAACTCACATTTTCTTTGCACAAAAAAAAAAAAAAAAAAATGCATATGTACAAACTTACCGTTTTCTAGCAAAAATTCGATCTTTTAAGAGCGTCTTATGGAAGATAAGCTGATATATTTTGAGAGTAATTGCGACCCACATAATTTGCTTTTTTTTTTTTTTTTTTTTTTTGGAATAGGAACAACTCACATAACTAGAATAGTGTAAATAAGGAGTAGCTTTTTCGGTATAACTACTCTCCTATTCAAATGTAAATCGTAGTGTTTTCAAATGCAAAATACACAACAAATACGTGGGTTTTGCTAACCGATAGAGTCAATCCAACATTTTTCTTTTTTTTGGCAACGCAGCCCAACATTTTCATTATCAATATCACCTTCAATCTGGAAGGGCAAAAGGCCAAGAAATCAGACTACAACCCACCTAAAAACAAGAAAAATCACATTTGGCAACTAACAATATACATGGGAAGATCTCATGCACGAATTTTTCAATAACCACCCTTGTTACTGAAGTGCAATTTTGCTATGGTAAGAATAGTGTGCCTTTGACGCAACAACTAGCATCAATTAACGTTGCACAAATTTTCACACAAGTTTATTACTATATATAGCTTCGTAAACTCTTCAAAGAACCAAGAGGCTATACATGGGAAGGTATAATCTCAAATACAAGGGATACACAAACCGAGCAACTGCAAGAAAGAAGACCTCATATAGACATATCTCTTCCTCGATAACTGGAAGAAAGACGATACAAACAATGATAATATACTACCACCACGCTATTGCTGCTTATAGTAGCCACTATGATGAGGAGGGTATGGTGGGCCGGGAACAGTGTACGGTGGGCGTGGGAAGGATCCAGGCTGTTGAGAATGTGTGTTGTAGTACGGACCCCGCCATCCCGGGTAAGCTGGCTGGCCATATTCATGGCTGGGAGGTGGCTGCTGGTGCGGTTGCTGGGGTGGGTATGGATTACCGGCTGACGCTGGAGCTTGATAAGGAGGCTGATGTGGTTGCTGGGAAGAACCATAGGGATATCCAGTTATAGATGGATGCTGTGGATGTGGTGGCTGCTGATAATAGGGTGCTTGTGGTCGAGAAGCTTGGGCGACATTCCCTGTTTCTGTTTGTTGTGGAGACATTGTCCTTGGAGGCTGATGAGTTTGTCCCACTGCAGGGTAGCTCTGGTTATTTGAGTTCCTATCTTGGAAACTGAGACCTGATATTTGCCTTTGCACTTCTTCTGTCATTTCGCGACATTGAATATTTCTTGTCATCACAAAATCACTACATTGTTGCTTTACATTTGTGATTGCATCCTGTTTTATCAAAGAAATGCATATCAAGAGGCATAGAATAACAGTTTCCAAGAAAGAAAGGTCAGAGGAAAATATGACTCATGTTCAACGATAAACAAATAGATAAAGTTCCATCTGGCATGTAGTCAAAACTACTAGTAGGTTTCTTGATCTTTGATTGTGGTTTGATGGCATGTTGAAACTTGGGAGTAAAAGGTTTCTAGGGAATAGAGATATAAAAAGTCGTACTTGAAGGGTCACGTAGAACTTCAGTCCCTCATTTATGTTGTCCTTAATTTCTCGGTACTTCGCTATGGCAGCTTCAATCTGTTTACAGCATCTATCCCGAGCAGCTGAAGAAACACCACAGGTAAACAGAACAAATAAAAATGCAATTAATAAAAAAAAATACAGAAAGAATCGCAAAGAAATGGAGAAACAGAAATAGAAAAATCAGAGGCCCTCAACCCAGCCACATTAGAGCATAAGAGCAGGGAAAGGGATGTGTTTCACAAACAGAGCAAAAAGAGAAATTCAGAGTACAAATATAAGACAGGATTGTTAAGTGCTACAAGATGTCATACATAACTACTTGCTCAAGCTCAACTTTAAAACAAAGGATGTTAGAGATACATAAGTCGGACTTTAGATCGACAGATAGATACTTTAATTAGCAGCAACAAAAAAGACATTCACTCCCTTTAGCCTCACAATAACTGTGCTACTTTCTATTTGGCTGTCCCTATTTGACAATCATCTAAGACTCACTGTGGGACTTCTTTTCATTTTAGGTAGAACAACTCCTAGACTTTTATTTGCAAAGCCAAATATAGATATGAAACAAAGGGAATAAAAATCATAAAATTTGCCAGTGTCAATATGAAAATAAGCAGGGTGCAAGACATGGACACAAATATTGAATTAACATAGATATGAAACTCTAAACCAAATAAACTAACCCTTGTAATCTTCAAGGTTAAAGAGAGAAGAGAACTGATCATTCTGAGCCTGAAAAGAAGAAAATGAATAAAATTAGATCAGTTCATGTTGTGGTACACTTGAACAACTCGGTAAGCTCACTTAATTTAGTGACAAGGAAAATATCTATATATTGACCCTACACTACCAAGATCCAAGCAACAAGAATGAGCATCTTTGCTGGTATATTATCAAACAATTACATTTCAATAACAGTCAAGGCCCGACGATCAGAAAGCTCAACGACCAACTTCAGTTTGCAAATACAGATCAAAGAGGGAGCAAGGGAAGCATAAATACAACTCCAAAGGAAATGGAAAATAATTGTGGAGGTTTATATGAAAGAGTATACTCAATCTAATCTTTTGGTTCTCTTCATAACCAGATATTTCAAGCAACGTATACAGCACCATGAAGCCAATTTCATAACTTTCAAGTCTCAGCCCATTCCTTTGTTTTCCTTACAACGATAACAATCTCTAATGCTATTTACAGGTAGCAATTTAGAACTATTCCAGACGCAAGCAATATACTAGCCACATCCTTGTCATGGAATGCAGTACACTAAGCTTGGGATGAATATGCTAGAGTTTGCTCATTTGTGCGGTATTTGCCTATTTGAATGATAATTCCATCAGAGTGATTACTTTCTGCAGGATGTCCAAAACTCATAGGGAAGAAAATAGATTTATGGATGGAATCAAAGATATTTAGACTTGATTTATGATGTCGACACCTCACCTTGTCACCTCCTCCCTTCCAGTTCTCCAATTGGTGTATTTCTTACTAGGGTTTCCTTCCTGCGAATGCTCATGGGAAATATCTTTCTCAGATCCTGCTATTGAGGTGTCCATGAGACTTGGTGAGAGATTTTACCTTCCCCCTCACCCCCCTCAGATACATCCCATTACCTCTGTTAGACACCTAATTGAATACATAACAATTACACAAATGTGAAGCTCCCTATACTTAAGATGCTAGGGAGGAGAGGAAGGATCATTTGGTAGTCAAGAAAAGGTTTTGGTCATCGTAAGTAGAGATATATCTTCCATGGGAAAATTTCATATTAGAACCCAATACCTTGCAGGAAAGTAAACAGAAATAAGGAATGGTGGAATTAGTGCGTAGGATGAATGAATGGATGGTCAGCATTGATAAGGTAAATTGACGGATGCAACACACATCATTCCTTCGATATCATTAAAAAAGGCGGCAAAGGTCTTCTCTTTTCTTTCTTTAAAGGCTTCTGTGGAAGTTTGTTTCCATTGTGGCTTAGAAGTCTTTCATCTTATTCGTCTGATGAGCCACATATTCCTGAAGCACATGCAAAGTTCACCTGATTTAACCTGTTTACCAAGTCTACTTTTTCAGTGTGTATGGAGAGGCTTGGGTTTGCCCACCTAGGATAAAGGGAGTTTGTCCAAGTTCATATGTAGGCGTAGGAAGTTGTTGTGGCACCATGCTCTCCTAGCAATTTTATGGTGCTTAGGGCTACAACGTAATGAAGAATTTTCTCTAGACCCTCTCTATAACCTAAGCTACTTTAGGACAAAATCACCTATATACCATCCTTGTGGTCTATGGCAGCTATCCCTTTTGGAGCTATTTTTGAAAAGCATTCCATTAGGGTGCTCCAAAGTTTGCCAAAGAGTTTTTGATTGCTCCTAACTTTTGAAAATATTTTCCCTCCACTACCAAATGTTACTAGCACTTTTGTTAGATTGCCAACGTGTAAATAAAGATAGTTAAGACTTTAATATAATATTCAAACTGGAACTACTCAATTGACAAGAAAAGGCCTTACTGCCTTCAGTTAAATTCCCTGTATACATGACTATCTTCGTTGATAGATGGAACTTCAAGAAAATTTTAAGAAGTCCCATATAACTACTTCAAAAACTTGAGGACACCTAAATGGGAATACTCAAAACACATACCACAAAAAAATATTACCACAAACCTTTGCACTCTTTCCTTTCTTATATATAATAGCATAACTCCTAAATGCCATTGTTGTCCTAGTCCATAAAGAAGCTAGGTATGTAAATTCTATCCGGGATCACCTCTGAAGAACTAGAAGACCCAGTGAAGACTCATGCCTGCTTCTCCAACCATACTCACCATAAAACNAACAAAAAAACCCACAAAGTGTATCTGCAGGAACTACAACAAAGTTGTTCAGCACACTCAAGGCCTTCCCAGACACACTAACGTAAGATACTCCATGCTGCTACCTCACACCTAAGTAAGACAGGTATCATGGTCCCAACAAAGCAGACAAATATCGAGGGAGACCCCGCGCCCCTCTACTTCAGATCACTAATCTTAATCCTACCCAAATGCCGGTACCTCTTTTAAGATAAAAGAAAGAATTTTCTTAAGCGAGATAAAGAATACACGAAAGTAACAATCCTAAGAGAATAAACCTATACACATCAGTGCTTATTCAAAAACCCTTCCCCAAATGCCCATACCATAAGAATGCCTTTGCCTTCCAAATAAAACTCGTTAGAGGAAACTAAGAGAATAAACCTATACACATCAGTGCATAGCCAAGAATCCTTGAATGCGAAACAAAATGATCTCCTAAAAATCTATAAGAAAGGTAAGCTCTTCTATCTCCAAAGTCCTGGTTCCTAGGAGGTCTTCGTAAATCTAAGCTCAAAAAGCCAATCTGTGTTGAGTAAAACTTGGAAACAACTGCACCATGTAGTAAAGCTGAAAAAAACAGAGAAACCTCAACCATGAAGGTTACCCATCTCCCCAGCTATCATACCAAAATCTATTTCTCAAATTCCTGAGCTTCAAGCCGACAAGAGGCAGTAATCTAAACGACCATTCCTGACAGAAGGCATCCCAATTTCAACTGCTTCCCCATGCATTTATCATCCATCCACTTTTCTTGATGCTTTGACTGTTGATTAGTTGATAAGAAAAGGGAATTCCATTCAAAGCAGAACTCGTTACAAGTAATAGATGAGGTTACTCACCTATTAGGTTGTTTGACAGTTGCCAACCTACTAAAATTCCACACCAGATGCTGCTTACTCGTTTTTTAATAAAGGAAAATTTGATGTCAATAATCCAACCTTTGGGCGGTCCAACAAAAATAATCCCACATTCAGAAATTGACAAGAATAATCCAACATTTACCTTCTTCCCACAATAATGGGTCAAGTGACATTTCCGTTAAGTCCGAATTACGGAAACTATGATGTTAGTACCAAACTCACAGCTCTCTCACAATAACATTAGTAACAAACCCTACCACATCATCATTTCCATAATTGGAAGTTAACGAAAATGTTGACCCATTATTGTGGGATGGACGTAAATGTGGGATTATTCTTGTCAATTTTTAAATGTGGGATTATTTTTGTTTGACCGCCAAAAGGTTGGATTATTGGCATCAAATTTTCCTTTAATAAATTGTGCTGCTGGCATTTCTTATCAAATCGTATTCACATACAAAAGAAGCTGGGAATCTTTATTTCATTGATTTTTAATATCTTCTAGGAGTATGCCTTATAGTTCAAACATCAAAATTTGTGCTTTTAATAGCATATGAAACCTTCTTAACATGAAAGAAGATTTAGCAGATAAAAGATCAAAAAATAGCACCTGAATTTGCATCAGTAGCTGCTCTTGTGCCTCAATATTCTGAGAAATTTCTCCACATATGTGGTCATATTTAGCTATTTCCTTCTTAAAGAGATCTTCATACGATCCGGTAGATGTCATCAGCTTCGGTAATATGTCATCCTGAAGCAAATATACATATGCAAGTTAGATCACTATATGTAGGGTAAAGCAGCAACTTTAACCATGAAACATCTGACAAGGCATCTATTCATTTGATAGAATTTGCTTTCCAAAACCTTAAGCTAAAACTCCCATTCATGATTATGCTGCTATGAAAAAATTACATATCACAGAAAGCAACAGCCAGGATAAATACTGCTATGACTTCCTTGGTGCCATCTAAAAATCATCACTTCCAATGGAGAAAGAAAATGATAATGACAAGCAACTGGGTTGTAGACGACCAACAGACCCCAGTTCTCACTTCTCAGATTACGCGTCATAAAAGAATTCCATCAAAAGTTTACATGACTAAAAAGGGTAAGTATAGCAGGGAAAGGAAAAGGGGAAAAAAGCTCGAAACAAGAACTAGGGTTGTATACTGCTTAAAAAGCACATAAATATTAATCATCTCCTAAGTTCATATGACATGGAATTGCAATGATTGCAAAAACTAACAAGACAGATGACTGACACGGGAACATGCACCTTTCTTTTCATTTCTTTTAACATGTCTTCAAGACCTGCCCGTTGCGCTCCAAGAGTCTCCAATTGCCTCTGTACAATAAGCACATATAGCCAAAATGAGAAAGTAGAGTTTTTGCATCCACACAAACATTCACTACAGTTAAACAATTGAGTGGTATAGATTAGGGGCAGAAAAGAGAAGGTGGCAAAAGAACATTAATTGAACTACTTCTAATCTTACATGAAACCGCTATTTACAGCCTACAAAATCAATTCACTGCTATTCTTAGTCTTCAAACACATTTGCAACATTATACCAGAGTAATTAATCGTGAGGATATGCATCATGTCTAGCTTATTGGAAGTTGACACCATTAATTATCAAGTACACTCGTAGTAAAACAGATAGAATAGTCCCACATTGGCCACGTAGCAAACAGCATATGAGCACCTATACCGTAAACAATGGCAGTCGGTAGTAACACTCTCTATGCAGATGTGGAGACACCTTATACAACAATAGGCTATGCCATAACAATATATTGAAACAGTTCAGTGAATCCAAGACAGTTTTTGAACCCTAATTGAAAATTTAGTGGTTGAGTTGAAAGCTGAAAGAAAGAAACTCACATCAAAGAACAATATTATACACTAGAACTAAAGATCCTGTCTTGTTAATAGAATCTAGAATAGCAACTGGTGTAAAACAAAGATAGAAAAACAAATTTTTGATAAAGAAAGATAGAAAAACAAATGGTGAAAATAACAGATATAGATCTCTGATGTGCGTTATATGCTTCAAATTACCAAATAAGAACCACAAGGGTAAGGTAAATACCAGACTCTGCTTTAAAGCTCCAACGATAGCATCCTCATTAGCATCCAAAGACATAATCGGCTTCGCAAGGGTGGGAAGTGCAGCCTCAATCTAATGATAAACAACAGCGCAAAACAAGTGTAAGTGTTATTGGATGAAGAAATCATAGATTATAGAGTAGTTTTATCCTACTTTGTTAATCAGCAACAGCATATTACATTGTTCAGGCATAATACATTCAGTACTTTAAATGTGCTGAGATGCTTCGAGCTTGAATTTGTGAGGCTCCAAATACAGACTTCAATTCAACCGAAAGCCATTAAATATAAGAAATACATCAAGGTTTTTCTTATATCATCATTGCGTTCTCCAGCGTAACAGTGCATCTGAAGTTTGAATTTACTACCATCCTTTTAAAATATGCATTTTTTAGGTACCTCACTCAACACACCCTAAAATCTAAGTGACTAAAAAGTTACAATGAGCAAAATTTTATGACGACCAAGCTCCAATGCAGGGTACAGAACTACAGACTTCCCTTACCCTCATCCTTTGCCATTAAGGGAAAGAGGGATGTAACAATGACTTGGAAAAGAGATTACAGCTCACACATGAAGTACAAGGCTCAAGACTAAAGGGCAGTTAGTAGGTACTCCAATGCTGACAAAAGATCCATCTGGATAAGGCAAGCATGAAGCCAATAGACTGCTTGTACATGACACATAGAGGGTATCCCACTACATCTAAAGCATAGCCAAGGACGAATGAGGATTCCTAGCAATAGTGAAGTAACAAATGCAAAAATCATGCAATGAACAAATGGTGATTTCTTGCTATCAGATGACCAACTTTGCAATATATCTACAGTCACGTTCTCATGTGTATTTGATTCCCCCTCCCCCTCAAACCCTATTGAGAGTATAAATCTTTTGACACAGAAGGGGATAAGGACACAATACAACCACAAGAAAGCCTTAAGACTGAGCAAAACTAAGGATTTTGTAGGTTCATTGATCAGGGCTTAAGAACATAGCTTACATATTAGAAATCCACTGCCAATTCTGGCAAATGATTTTTTCAAAAGATTACAAGGTCAACGTGGATGTTTCTCCTAGGAATTCCTATAGGTTTAAGGCCAAAATCCCCCAACCATCAGTTACATAATTCATTCACTAAGTTATAGAAAGATGAAACATCTATCTATCACTCGGATGGGAATTTCCCAAAATAATTCTGCATGGAAGCACCAATGAAGGGTGCCAAATTAAAGTATACAGAGGACCACCACATCACACCATTTTAGAGAGTAGAAGGCAAGCAAAATTCAACAAAGCAGGACAAGAGGAGCATACCGGATGCCGATCAAGGATGGACATGAGAGCAGAATGATCCCTCACAGATCGCTCAATTCTAGCATCACTATCTGCAGCTTGCTTCAAGTTTGCTGCAAATCTGTTAAGCCTATCCTGCAGGTTCTTTGTAAGTGTACTAGATTGAGGCCTAGTCCACCGTGTTCCAAACTGGCTTCTGAATTGAGTGTCTTCTTGTGCTTCTTTCTGCAACAGCTCCTCTGTCTGTACCAACAATTCATGATTGACCCTCTTCAGATCCCTAAGCTGCTGTAACTCCGCATCAAGTCCAGCTGGACCACCACTAATCTGTACTGCTTCCACATCTTCTTTAAGATTTTCTGGAAGGGACATATTCCCTTCAAGCGCAAGAATAGAATCAGGCAAGTCCATTTCCTTAAGTCTCACTCTAGCCAGTTCGCTTCCCTGCTGCAGCTTCTCAGCTTGTGTTCGGATAACATCATCAACCATTTCAGTGTATCTGGAAAGAGCTTTCGCACTACTGTCTGGAACAAGAGATTGAAACATCTTCTCTTTGCTTGCGTCCAATATCTCATCCAAAGGCATGGGTTTGACCATGGAGAACGCAGGTAAAGGGGCCAATGAACTGGCTGGTGGAACCCTTTGTAGGTACACTCTATCATTCTCCTTCATTGCCCTCTCCAAATTGCGATTAAGACTCGCCTCCAGCTTATTAACCGCATCAAGAAGTTGTGCAGGAGCTCCTCTAGCTGATTTCTTTGCTTCTGTTAAAGCACTAATCCCAGTCTTCAATCTAGCAATTTCTTGAGCAATCTCCTCTTTGTCATGAAGCTCTAAACTGAACCTGTAGCAAGCCTCCGCAAAAAACAGGGAAGCTTTGAGTTGTAGATGAGCTAACCAAGTCTTGTCAAAATGTTGATTAAGAGGAGCAACATTTAGAGCCGCTAAAGCTTCTTCATAGTAAATTCCCACCTGCAATTTGTAAATTCGGAAGCACAATTAGATCAATGAGAGAGGGAATATTCACAAATGTATAGAATAACAATCTAAATACTAGAATTTTTGCTACTGGGCCTTCTTTAACCAGTAGAATTGAAGTTAGTGGCAGCAGATACTCAGATGGGAGCCAAATGCTACTAAATAAACACAAATACATAGTCAAACTCGCTCGGAAAATTATATGCCAAGACTTCAAAAAAAAAAATGATTCACAATATTCTACAGAAACATACAACTAAGAGATATCGAAGTCTAAAACCCAAATTAACAACTACCAGAGGTGCCACGTTCTCTTTCCTTGCTCATATGACTTCTGAAATTTACACTGAACTGAATTATGTATGCTCGAACCGAATCCCAACAATATTGTTAGCAAGCTTCTAATTGCTCTTTGCACAAGGAAAAGGAAAAATATATTCCTCACGTTTAGGTTAACTATACTTGACAACACTCCATCTCTGATTTGTTGCTGAGGTATGGTCTCTAGCTCTTTGGAATTTCCACTTTAGGTAGATCTTCAAAATTGAGAACTGGGTATCTCTAAGCTCTCTGGGTTTGGTAGATCATCTATCTTCTTTGACAATTTAGACATAAGAGGGTGCATACACGAATATCAAACTGATTTTTATTCCTGCCATTCCTAACATATCCTTACATCCATTGAGCATTTTCCCTTGAATTATTGTGATTCCTTCCTAAAGCGAATTTATCTTCAAATAAGTAAATCTTTTTCATTCCCATTCAAGTTTCATTTGAAAGTCTAAAGTTCCTCAAACAGTCCAAGCTTTTGTTTACAGTTTACATTGTATACTATTTGAACATCTCATAAAAGGATTACTAGCATCTTCCCCACCAGCATCACTGGCAAACCCAAGGCAGCAAAAGGAAATTCAATTTTTAAGAAATATTGTGAACTCTCTTGCATGTATTGGTAAGTGTCAGGTTCACCCGTGGCCTTTTAATTACCTTGAAGTCCCTCTTGCAGGAAATCCTCGTTCTAAGGCTTTTTTGGGATCCTGTTGTGACTAGGTTTGGTAAGAGGTTGGATGGATGGAAGGGAGTGTATTTCTCTTTTACTTTGGGGGGGGAGGGGGGGGGATAACTATTATCCTTTCTTCTCTAACTAGCATTCCTTTGTACTATCTCTCTCTCTCTCTTTAGGAAACCTATGGGTGTGGCTAATCAGATAGAGAGGTCGATGTGGAACTCTTCTGTGGTAGGCTTTGATGGGGGTAAGAGGGATCATCTTGTCAGTCGGGATTTAGTGTGTTGGCCAAGGAGGAGGGAGGAATAGGGTCTGGACGATTGGTGTCTCATTGGTGGGTACGTGGCTGTGGCATTTCCCTTTGGAACCGAAGTCTTTATGGCATTGAGTCATCAGAGGTCAGTAGGGCCTTCAACCACAATGGGTGGGACGCGCATGCCGACTTAAGTTTCTCACACGCTTGACCTTGGAATCATCTCACAGGTAGCTTCTTTTTTCTTTCCACTAGTCAAATGAAAGTGGGTAATGGTCAATGGGTTTGGTTCTAGGAGGATGTGTGGAAAGGGAAGTCATCATTCTCCTCCTTCTACCCTCGGGTCTACCAGCTTTTTACTCTCCATGATGCCCCTATTGTAGCTTTCTACTCTTAGTAGTGGCAATGCTTGGGCCCTCCATCTACAGAGAGCTCTTCTCGACTGGGAGATAGAGGAGATCTCTTCCGTGATGGGTGTCCTTGATACCATCCATCTTGATAACAATATGGACTCTGAGACTTGGGTTTCTGGGATCTTCACCAGAATGTCTTTCCTTCATCATCTTAGCCTTCCTATTCCTTACCCCCCTTTTCCCCTAGCCAACTTCATTGAAGATCTAAAGCTCCCCTTAAGGTGCGTGCCTTTGTGCGGACCCTAGCTCTTGAAAGGGTGAACACTCATGATATGGTGCAACGGAGGAGGCCTGGGCTTGCTATCTCCAAAGATATGTGAGCTATGGCATCACGATAGTAAGACTTGTTTACACTTCTTCTTGGACTTTGATGTTGCTCGGCCTCTTTGGGGGAGACTTTAGGGGTTAAAGGAGAATGCTTTGTCTTTCCTCCTTCTATCACCCAGCACATGCGGAACCGTTATTTTGGGTTTGGAGGAGCTAAGGAGAACAAGATGCTGGGAGGTGTGCTTGTTTAGTCATCTATTGCTTGTGGCTTGAGCGACATGCTTGAATCTTCTCTGGACTTTTCAACCCCCTGATCTTGTTTGGGATCGAGTTGTGTACTTGGCTTCCTTGTGGGCCAAAGCCGATGGTGCTTTTAAAAGGAATACTGATTAATGACATTCAGCACCATTGGATCGATTTGTAACTAAATAGTTCAGAGGACATCTTGTCCTCTTAGCTTGTAATTATATACTTCTATTATCTTAATCAGAAAAAATTATTATCTAATAATAAAAAATACTGCCCCAAATACTTCCAATAGAAGTTGCCATGGTGTACCAAATGGGCGATGGATGACACTAAAAGGAAATCTATAAAGTAATCCCCACCCTAGAAGTTAAAATAACAAACAAGTTTGCACCTCCCCCCAATCCAGCCTCTTCTAAAAATACATATATAACCCAATCACACAGCTTAATTTCTGGCCATTCTGGTTTTCCGTATTCCCACCATTCCCATACTTTCACAAGACCAACCCTTCTCTGCTCTGCGAAAGGCGAATATTCCCTCCATTGACTTCAAAAGCCACTTGGCAAATAGCCAAAAATTAAGCAATAAGAGATCTTTAACACCCAAATATAAGGCTCTATTCTTTTAAACAGATCGGAGAGGAACAAAATGGAACCTGAACGACAGAAGAAAACTGCCATGCAGAACGCAATGGAACGGAATGAAGCGAAATGGATTGCAATGCAGATGATACCAAAGAAGAAAACAGGGCCTAAGTTTCTGGATTACAAATTATTTAACATAATGGAATCCATAACAATCCTCAAAAAATACCAAGAAATGATCTCCAATAATGTTGAGCTTTTTAGATACACATTCTGATCTAGAAAAGGAGATAAGTGGATGTTTCAAACCTATATTGTGCAGAAATTTAGAAACACAAGAGTTGAGAACATCCATCCATCTAAGCCTGACACTTTGACTATATGTTAAGGATCTACCAACATATCCAAGTCGACTAGTAGAAAGGTATTTGAAACTGGAATGGCATAAGTAGTAGAAGAACCAAGGTCATAAAATGCATTGTAAACCAAAGACCTCTAAGACACTTCTAGCAAGAGATGACAACAGTCCACAGAAGTGGAATCGAAGGGAAACAAAGGCACTGTCAGCTAATTTGACACTGTCAGCTAATTTGAAGAGAGATGATAAATCAACCCGGACACAAATGAAGTCCATAACTTTTTACATTGGAGCATTACATGAAACACTTAAGTTCTTTCTCAAATGTTCAAGGAATTACCTTCCTATAAACAGTCATATTAGTTTTCTACAGTCAATTCACTACTGCTTATAGCCACCACCACATTACCACGTTACCATATGCTATCTATGATTCTCTAAGCACAGCTACCAACATATGATCACATCACAGAAAACCCATTACTAGTCCCAAAAACTAATTGTATCCAATCACCAACACTAACTATAACAAACAAACAAATGCAATCTGGAATCAATTACCTGTCGAGAGATCTTGGAACAAACACCGGGCGTACTCCCTTTCGCAATAGTAGTCTCAAAAACACACTCCTGAGCCTGAGCCAGCATCAGCCTTTCCAACATCCCAGCACACTCAACCGACACATCCACCGTAGCATTCCCACCCGCGGCCGCCTTAACCGCCACATTATCCCTCAAATACGCGAAAACCCCAGCCGCAACCGCAAAATTATGCACCGCCTGTTTCCTGCCCTCGACCGAACCCCGATCGAACGACAACCCAATCTGGCTATAAACCGCGCCCAAATTGAACAACACAGCAGCCTTCTCAAGATGAATATTCGACTGTGACGATTTCTGCTTGACCTTAAAAGCGTCGAACCAAGTGAATTGGACCGAATTGATGTGGTCCTTATCGGGAGAAATGGGGAATCGAGTCTCCATTAAGCAAAGGCATTTGAAGTATTTGATAAGGAGGTCGCGTCTTGCAGGGGGTGAATCGGAGGAGAGAGAGAGATCGGAGCGGAGTTGCTTGACGGTTTCGAGGTCGTCTTCTAGGTTTTGAGCTTCGCGTTCGGAGTAATGGAAGGTGATGTAGTTGCGAAGGGGACGGTAGAGATCGATTGAGGTTGTCTTCTTCTCGTTGACTGCTAGCATGATGTAGGATGAGGAAGAGGTTGAAGACGACGCCATAGATGAGGGGTTTCTTGAGGAGGAAGGAGACAGAGAAGAGAGAGTTTTGTTTGGTGATCAAGTGAAGGAATGGAATTGGCAATTGAAGGAAGCTTCCTCTTCTCGGTTCTTCTGTTCAAGGGGGTGGGGGTGTAATGGTTAATGCTATATCCATAACCTGTCAAACGGGTCAGGCGGGTCGGTTTTAATTCGTCACTTTGAGTTCTAGTTGATTCCCGATCGAATTATTTTCGGGTTCAAGTTGAAAAATGGTCAACCCTAATCCCAAGAAGTTGGGTTTGGGTCGACCCATGGGGTTATGAGCGTTGTTCAAGATATTTTTATATCCGTCAATAAATAATCTTGCAAAAATAAAATATTATGCGAAGTTTAACTTTATTCTAACCGTTACGAATTAAATATAATGTTTTCTCATTATAATTATACTAGATAAAAGTATTAACGACATGGTAAGACAATTAATCATCGTTATGTTGATGTCAAGAGCGATCATAAGTTAAATTTGGACCCTTTCAATGAGAGATGAGAAGTGCAAATTTGGACCCTTAGATCTTGATCCAATGGTGAACAGTGACACGGAGGTTTTTGAGTGACTTAAAAAGTCACATGATATAAGAGCCCAAAAAAAAAAGAAGAAAAGAAACGCTCAGCTGTTTCTCTCTCCTCACACCTAATTCTCTGTCCTCTCCTCTCCCCCTCTACCTCATCTGCTCGCCAAGACTGCCTGCCATTGCCGGAAATCATCGACTCGTTCGCTCTCTTCGACTCCTGCACTCTCTCTCTCTCTCTCGTTGTTCGTGTCTCTCTCGTCTGGGTCATTCTCTTTCGCCCGTCACTGGCACCGGCCGTCTGCACCGACGGTACGTTCATCGACCCCAACTTTTTCGTCTCTGTCCCTAATTCACGTTCGTCGCCATAATCAGCAATTTGATCAAGCAAAAGTAATGGCTTACTTGGTACGTCTACTGAGTTCCAATTGCTTTGATTTGAATTAATTATTTTCGAATTTTGTTATCTGAGTTGAAATTGTTTTGATTTAGGTTTATTTATTTGCAAATTCGTTTAATTTATTGTGAATTGGATTAATTTATTTGCATTTTGTGATTTGGGTAACAGTTTTTGTGATTTGATTTTATTTTTGTATGATTTGGGATTTGGTGTTACTGCTATATATTGAAAATTTATGACAAGAATCTCGGTTGTATTTGAACCCTAATTGTCCAAGAACACTAAACATAATGGTAATTTTTACTGATTCATTGTTTGACGCTTTTTCAGTTCAACTGTTTAATCTTTGGGAATTTATTCAACTGATTTGTTAAAGCTAGTGATGCAGTACATAAGCATTGAACAGTTCTATAGTAGTGATGGCTTTTGTAACTTTTCTGTGTTAATATGAGCTGAGTCTGTGACAGTTATATGAGGTGTCTTGTGACTAAATAGCTGATGGAGTAGCTGATGATTAGTGAATGTATTCAATCCTTTTACTGGGCACTAAGTTCTCTGTTAATATGTCCAACCTTAAATTGGTAGAATTCTTGTCTAACCTATTACCTGAATTGGTAACGCATAAAGGCTGTCAAACTTTGTGAATCTTGTCAATTTTTGGTATCCTTTTTTAGTACTTTTGCTGTTCTTTTGAGAATTTAAAACGTGGATTATGATTGGTTAGCTAAAGAAGTTGATGATTTGTGTTATAAGGCTGGGAGGAACTTCAGTATACTCAAACTGATCTTGTGGGAAGTAGTTGCATTCTATCTTTTGTAGAGTTTATATTCCTTGTCAATTTCTTTGTCCAGTGTAACTGTCGTGGTTATTGATGTAGTTGTGCTTGTGCTCCTAATATTCAGTGTGTGTTGGAGTATTTTGTAAGCCTATTAGCTCAATTGGTAGAGCATAAAGGATGTGGGTTCGAATCCCACATAGGCTATCAAACTTGACTAAATCTGTCTAAGTCTTTGTGTATGCAATGTGATTGAATTTTACCCATGAGAAGAATCGAATATAAATATGATGAACCTTTAGTGTAACTTAGAATCCCTCATAAAGCTACTTGTAAAGCATTGTGATATTCAAAGAGAACATTTGCTAATGAACCGAATTCAACATAGGTTTCACTTAACTAAATGGAAAAGGGAGTTAATTTTTTTGCTAAAACACTCTGAAATTTAAACAAACCAACAAGTTCTAACAATCAAGCTGTTACAACAATACAATACAAAGTAGTTTCTTCTTCAAACAACCTATCAACATAACCTAATGAAATTCCCCGATGATGAGCACTAGAAGTCGATAAAAACAGCAGCGAATAGCACCAAATCGGTAGCAAAACTGCAGCAGAAACAGCAACCTATCAGCAGTGAAACAGCAGCAGAAACAGCAACGTAACAGCAGCGAAACACCAGCAGAAACAGCAACACAACAGCAGCGAAACAGTGGCCAAAACAGCAGCGAAACAGCGGCCCAAACAGCAGTAGAACAGAACCAAATAGCAGTAGAACAAGATTGAAAGCAACTTACCTAACCTCCTTGATGTGTAACCAAAAACAAAAAGGAAAAGTTAGTTTAGTTGAATTCTAAAACATAAATCACACAAATAATACTTAAATAAGAGAATATTTAATTCACTTACCAATGCTTATTGTTGCTTCATAGCCAACTTTAAGGGGCAATTTCGGCTATCATGAGTAGTACATTTCCACAACATTTGCAAAGTCTTGTCTTT
>BSSO01001765.1:0-21937 GCA_030267885.1 Mesembryanthemum crystallinum | reverse complement strand
TAAACCAATCACACTCCGCACATTCTTCCGATGTGGGACTTGGGGTGTTACAAACTCCCCCACTTTAAGAACGCAACGTCCTCGTTGCGCCTTGGGCTCTCATCTGGCCCAGAATCCACCTCTACTAGGTGGCAGCTGACTTGGGCTCTCCAGGCCCAACAGGCTCAGCCCACGGTCGCAGGGTTGCTCTGATACCAACTGTAATAGTCCACCCCAACCACCATCGCAACACAACCCACAACGATGGGAAGTCCCCAAATGGGCCCATAGAAGGGGCCACTTAAGCCCAAAAGGGGAAGGACTTGTTGTTTAAGTGGTTGGACTCCATCACTTATAAACCAATCACACTTCGCACATTCTTCCAATCTGGGACTCAGGGTGTTACACTGGGGCTCCATTGTAGGTCAAACCGGGGTGGTTCATGCCACATCTCTTGCATTGATAGCTCCTCTATTGCTTGTACCTATTTTGGCCATTGTTCCGGTTTTGGTAGTGACCACCATTGTTGTTGTTGTTCCTATAGCCACCTTGGTTGGAGTTTTGGCCACCATTGCCATAGCGCGGCCTCTTGTCTCCACCATAGCCCCCAGAATCATTTCTGTTGCCCCCATTATCCTTCCTCTTGAGCTTGCCCATCACTTCATCTTCCAATTTCTGAACACGAGAAAAGTTGGCGGCCCTATTGTAGATCTCCTGAAAGGTATTGAATGTAGCGCCACCGAAAGACTTCTGAATTTGGAAGTTAAGCTGGAATCGATAGGCCTTGGACCTCTCGTTGGGCACGAGTGTTGGGGAAAAATGGGCCAACTCGTTGAACTTTGTGGTGTACTCCTGGACAGTGAGTCACCCTTGCTTGAAATGCAGGAACTCATCTTGCTTCTGTTGCTTCAGATACTTGGGGTAAAATTGGTCTCGAAGAGAATTCTCAAACTTTGCCTAGTTGAAACCTTCCTGAGCCTGGATGACATTCCTGTTGAGGCTCCACTAGGTATCAGTCTCTTTCCTCAAGTAATACACTGCAGCATCAACCTTGAGGTTCTCAGGGCATTGGACCACGACGAATAGCTTGTTCATGTCACGAAGCCAATTCTCGAGCTGCACTGGGTCTTCCCGACCTTCATACATTGGAGGGAGATGATCGGAAAGCCTCTTGAATATGGAGTCAGCCTCTTCCCTGTTCTCCTGATTGTTTTGGTTCCGAAGTACTGTAGCGATGGTTTGCTGTGACTGAACCATTGGAGCAGTAGCGCGTTCATGTCGACGTTGCCAGCCATTTCTCGTTCTTGTCGAATTCGATATCTAGTGCGTCGATAGGTGGTAGAGATATTTTGCATTCAACACCTACACTACATAACTTGGTGTTACCACCAATAAACTTGTATGTGTACTCACATAGCCTATTGTTCTCATTACCTATGTATACATACGTCACATATTTGTCATATAGTTTAGCTAAGGTCATGCAACAAGTACTCAAAATATTATTCACACTAACACAGGCTCATTTCTCAATCACAAAACATCATTTATTCCTTATACTCATTATTCAAGGCATCACATGGGTAAAAAATTTCCCAATAAAACTCATTTATTTGAATTGAAGCAACATCATAAACAAAACATAACGTTATAACTACAAGTTCATAGCCACATTTGCTAACGTTTAAATGCTAATTTATTTCTAAGTAATCTAATAAGTGGAACAATCCAATTTCTTAGAGTATCTAAAAGGGATGGAGGGTTGGGTAAATATAGCGACTTCGTTCTTTGAGCTTCACTGGTCACGAACGCACTCCGCAAGAGTGTCGATTATGATCCCGGCCATGGTGCCAAAGGTGAGAGCCCCTTCGCCCTTGTGTTTGTATCGTGCGTGGTTGAACCTGCCATCTACTGTTATATCGTCAAAATTAGCCTTAAGGGTACCCAAGGCTCAACGTCAGGTAGGTTCCACAATAAGGTCTTGGCTAGAGCTATAGGGTACCAATACACGAACCCTTCTTGGTCGACACATAGGTCTGAAAGTGTCTCTTCAGACGAAGGATATAAGCTTGGATATCCTCTTATGGGCATTTTCACGAGCCTAAGGCTCGGTCTTAGCACAGGTTTGGTCCACACGATGTAAGGCATCTACGAATAAGAGAACACATTATAAGTACCCTGAAGTAACGAGTACTCCATTAAAGCATATAAATTCCCACTAGTCTACCCAACTCTCATGGCTTGGTTAGTTTTATCCTAATTCCCTAGTCTTTAATTAACCATTTTCCCTAAGGACTCTAAACCTAGGCTCTAATACCACTTTGTAACACCCCCGAATTTCCAAATATATATTTTTAAAACATTTTCAGCGAAAGAAAATAGAAAATTCGGAGTATTACCGCCGCATTTATAAATAATAAATGCAAGGCTATAAAAGGGATTATTCTAATTATTGCCTCTTGCTAAATTGTCTAAATTAAAAGTAAGTAAACTTGAATTATTACAATCATTAATCCATACTAAGATAATTTCTTCAAATGTCTAATAACCAAACTTAAATAATCCTAAAGAAAGTCCAACGGTCCTCACAGCACGACCCGTCATAAGCCACCTGTGAAGTAAAAGGGAAAAGTAGAAAGAAAACAAAATAACAAAAATTAGTAGAAAGCTAAGTAATATCACCGTACCCCATGAAAACGTTAAAACATTTTCACCCAGAGTCATGATAAAGGTTGATATAATATGCTGCTCATGCTCACAGTCCTTGTATAACAAATCACTGAAGAAGTTGGGGAGTTCCATAACCGTTATCAATGAAAGAGTGTTTTTTTTTTTTTTTTTTTTGGAATCCAATCGTCAAAGCTTGTAAGTTGCCATTGTTCAAGGTGAGCATTCAATAGGCTTTTTGACAGTCGCGTAGAGAGAGAAAGAAAGGAGAAGAGGAAAGAGAGATGGGAAAAGCAATGAAACTTGTGTTTCCAAGCAGGCCCACCTCTAGGCTTTTGTTCTGGGCCAAATACACTCAATCTCATAACTATAAGAAAACCAACAAATTTGGGCCCCTCTAAATTTTGAGGCCCTGTGCGGTCGAGCAGGTTGCACCTGCTAATGACCGGCCCTACTTGTACTACATCACAAGCCCAAACCTATTAGCCGCCCCACGGTGACCGCAGCCCCATGAAATTCACGACTAATAGGTTACCTATAAGCCGCCTCACGGTGACCATAGTCCCATAAGGTTCACGACTAATAGGTTGCCTATGTTCCTCACCTCCAAGGGATCCTACCCAAAGGTTTTCTTACCCTCATGTATTCCACTTTAAGTGTTTAGTGTTTTCATGAAGTTTATTAATACTATGGCCACACATACAAAATTAACTAAAACATAATCATGAATCCAACCATCACACAACACAACCAATGTGTCTTACTTATTACCAACTTCTCATTTAGATCATTTATTAATCCAATGTCCACTTCCAAATTCATTACTCCAAATATCTCAACAAACATCCAACTTTGATATCTTGGTGATTAATGAAACACCATTCTTTTCCTCAATAATTCTCAACAAAACTCATAATAATTTCTTAGCATTTCCATTTGAAAAATCAGCATGTTTATAACTCAATAAATTCACCAAAACACTCGCATAAAATGCTATAATCAATTTGAATTTCATAAAAATCATAACCAATGTATTTCTCATAAAACTCATACATATATCATCATTTACATGCTCAAATTCTCAATTAATAACATTCTGGAAATTATTTATAAAAATCAAACATGATAAAACATCCCCAAATCAATCGACTACATAATCAAATCATTAATCATAATATACAACAAACAATCCCACACATAACATGCCATCACCTATTAGCACATAAAAACATTTTTGGAGAGAGTTTAGAAGAGGATAGGCATAATATTACCTCTTCTCACGCTTCTAAAAGCCTAAGAAGTCGCGCTAACGGATTTCCCACAATTAATAACCCGATGGCGATAGGTATAATATTTTTTAGAATATTAGATTTATAAATTTAAATCTAAAAATCTCGACTAATAGCCAATATATGAAATAAAATCATAAATCTGAAAAGAAGTAAATTCATAAGTAAAATTGAAATCAGAATATTAAATCAACCAAATATTATTTTACTAGTAACAAAAGACTATTTATTACTCCTTCCAAATCATATCATTACCAAGGTTAATTCCCCCATAATCTCTCCATAATCCCTTCAAAATAATTTCAGAAAATTCTAGATTGATAATAAAATTTGATTTTTAAATTTTTGAAATTCTCTTAAACATTAAATTTTTGAAAATATAGTTTTACATTTAAAAAAATTGAAAATGAGTATTCTAATTGTTTATGAGAAACTCATTAAATTTCGTAAAATAGTAGTAATAATATAATTTATAATCAAAGAAAATTCATAAAATTTCGGGTTATTACAAGCTGCTTCTTCAAAAGAGCTTGGAGCATTATTGGAGTGGAGGTGAGTGCTGCAATTATTGATTTTTTCCACACTGGTAAACAGCTAAAGCAAATTGATGCTACTGTTCTATCTCTTTTTGCCTAAATATGACTCACCTGTATCAGTGTTGGATTCTAGACCGATAGCATGTTGTACAGTAATTACAAAAATTTTAGCAGCTAGAATATAGGAGGCAATTGCTCATGTTGTGGGATTTGAACAAGGGGCTTTTGTAAAGGGTAAATATATACTTGACAATATTTTTCTTGCTCATGAGCTGACCGAACATTATGGTAGAGTTAATATTTCACCCAGAGTCATGATAAAGGTTGATATAAGGAAGGCTTATGATTCCCTAAATTGGTCTTTTCTGGAGAAGCTGCTTGCATTCTATGGGTTTCCTCAACAATTCATCAAGTGGATTATGCTTTCTGTTAGTTCAGCTAGCTTCACACTCAACATACAAGGGCATCATGAGGGGTTCTTTCATGGGAAGAAAGATGTGAGACAGGGCGACCCAATGTTTCCTCTACTTTTTATTCTAGCTGTCGAGTTTCTTTCAAGCAAGCTGAGATACACAAGCTTACATGGTAATTATAGTTTCCATCCAAGGTGTGTTAGAGCTCATTTAACACATTTATGTTTTTTTCTCGCTAATTAATAATAGATTGCATTAGATGAACTTGGCAAATTATAGCAAAACAAAGGAGGCATACCTCCCGGAAACACACTTATATCTCCAGCTCAAAGCAAGAGGGTACCTTATAGGAAGGGCCCCTTCTAAACCAAGAGCTACTTACACATTAAGGCTATCCCACCAATTCCTATTACAATTCGACATTTTAACTGGCAAAAAACAAAACAGTCTAGTCTTAAGTTCTTGCTTTACTTGTTTGACAACTGTATCTGGTCTGTAGAGCTTGTGATGCCATATAGCTTCATTTCTTCTTCTCCAGATCTCATATATCAAAGCTACTGTCCCTACTGCAATGACTTTTCTCTGAAAATTATTGCCTTGATATCTCCTTCTTATCCATTGGAAATGTTGTTGCATTGTTCTCCTGCATTTGATCTTGATCTACTTATAGTATATTTCCAAACACATGCTGTTGTAGGTGCATTCAAACAAGAGATGATTGACATTTTCATTTACTTCTCCACACTGAGGACATGTTTCTTCCTCACGAACTCCAATATGCTTCAATCTATCTCTGGTTTGTAGTTTATTAAGGATAGCTAGCTAGATGATGAATGAATGTTTGGGTTGGTTGTATTTGTTCCATACCCACCAGTTTTAATCCACCGTTTGATGTTGTGGAGATTGCCATTTGTAGGAACTAGTGTAGACACCCTTCCCGGTGTCTCCTAAGTCCTCCACCACCCCATGATGAACAACATGGCATACTCGGAAATGATGGGTTCCCCACTTCAAGTGAAAGATCCCAAGGAAAAAAGACCCAACTCTAATCCTCGCCTTCTAGCCCTTGCTCTAAGCTTTCCAGAACTTCAAACGGCTCCTTAATCGAAGTCCCGAATCAAAAGTTATAGACGTATTTGTATTTCGGCACAAAACCAAGCATGGAGTAGTAAACGGATCAAATATCCACCCAAAATCCCCCGGGAATCTCAAATGGACCCAGATCCACGGATACATTCCATATCGGGATTTTTACGTACAGCGTACGTTTGAGTTCTCGACCAATCATAAGATGATCGTACAGCGAAAAGCTCAGACCGGCAAATGGTCTTCAGACCGCCGGACCGGTCTCAGCACCGGCCTGACGGTGGGAGCATGTGGTCCCGGACCTATTTTGCCTTGTCTCCTTCCGCATTTCAGCACCTATAAATGCGTTCTAAACCCCTTCATTCAAGGGAGGACTTTTTGGAGAGCATTAAGAGAGCACACTTGGAAACTTAAGAGTCCTTTTTAAGAGAATTAACCTCTCTTTAAAAGAACATTCTTAAGAACACCATTGTGATAGCAAGGAGCAACCAAGGGACTTTGAACACTAATCTTAAGTTTTTAAGAACTCCCTAAACTCACAAAAACATCCCAAATACCCTTACTCCACAAAACAAACCACAAAAAGGTTTCAACCTGGGGTTATTAGCTTGAGGAAGATCCTAACAAAGGAGCTACAATCCAAGGTAGCCATCCCGAGGGCGATCAACAAAAGGGCTATTTCTTTTATGTGTTTTCGTGCTTGTGTGCAAAATTAAATCTTTCTCGAATTTAATCTCCATGTACACACGGCAAAATACCACCTAAAAAACTAGCATGATCACATAATTAGTTATTGCATGAAATCTTTCTAATTATCAAAGTGATTACCTTTATAGAATACATTCCTTCTTGGTAGATAATTCGTGACATCCCACTTAGCCAAAGTATAGTTGAGGGCAAATGAATGGCATGATAGATATCATGTAAATAAATGGCATAATTGCATTATCTTGAAATCATTTGAATAGACTCCTCATTCCCGAAGTCGA
Source organism: Mesembryanthemum crystallinum (assembly GCA_030267885.1). Taxonomy (NCBI): domain Eukaryota; kingdom Viridiplantae; phylum Streptophyta; class Magnoliopsida; order Caryophyllales; family Aizoaceae; genus Mesembryanthemum; species Mesembryanthemum crystallinum. Next base: position 14,978 of record BSSO01001765.1, on the reverse strand, counting down.
CGTCTCCCTTCCTTGGGCATCGAAGTCACAATTTGGCACGATCATGACATCTTTCTAGATGTCCGTGGTTGGCGCCTTGACGGTTTCCATATTCCTAAAATACGGTGGCGACTTCTTCACCTTACAAAAAAAAAAACAAATCGAGCAAATCATGATCAGCAACGGTTAAGACCTCCCACCTAAAAACATAAAAGAGAGCCAAGCCGCAGCCCCACGCGGACGCGGTAGGCGCACGGGGGCCCGGGTCCCACAACTAGCTCTAGAATATTGCCATCCTTTGCAGAAGCCCACCTATTGCCTATATATCCTCTTTTGAACTCTTCCTTACACTCCATGATCTTCCTCCATGTCCAGATTGATGAAGCGGGAGCCTTGTAGCTCTTCCAATCCTCCTCTTTTAAGTAGATGTGGTGGACCCATTTGACCCATAGGGAGTCAGACTTAGAAGCTATCCACCATACATATTTAGCTACAGCTGCTTTAGTCAATTTTTGAATGTCTCTAATGCCCGATCCTCCTGCACTTTTCGGTTTGCAAAGACAGTCCTAAGCCACAAGTGGAACCTTTGAGCACACCACCTTTTCAATCCATAACAAATTTCTGCATATAGATATGATCTTTTGCATTGCAGTTTGTGGTATAATAAAGATAGAAGACCAATATACTTGCATACTGAGTAACATAGAGTTCACCAATTGTGTCCCTCCAGCATGGGACAAATGCTTTGATCCCCATATTCTCACTTTTGCAACAATTCACTCAGCGAATGGGTTTTAGAGTTGCCCTACAACTGAAAGGTCTCTAAGGCTTTCTCTCTGCGCACCATGCGCTGAGCACCATGGCCAGAAATCCAAAGAAACCTAAGCAATCTAAGAATCAAAAGGAAGATGATGGCGGTGCTCCACCATCGAAAACGGTCTCTCAGACAGCAGATGCTAAGAAGACTAAGGCGGTTCTAGAGATTCAAGGGATCTTTCGTCTTGATTTGGAGGAAGATTTAAAGATACTAAGTGTGAATAAACGTAATGAAGCTCCGGTGACACCGAAATCAGATTGGGGAAGCCAGAAATCCTGGGCTTAGCAAGTCGAAGAAGAGGAAGAAGCTGCAACACCTGAATCCCCTACAACTCCGAGGGTTCTGTACAGCGAGAAGTTTGGTGATAGCAGAATTGGCGAAATGGAGCTCGACTCGAGCTCATACTCAAAAGCAAAAATTAGAATCTCGATGGAGGACATTGAAGACGAGGTAAGCTACTGGTCTATAGCTATTTACTGTTATGTAATTGGCGGGCACCCACCTTTTCACAATATGGAGGGTTTTTTCAAAAGAATTTAGGGGAAATTGGGTATTGATAAGATTGCAGTTATTGAGACGGATGTTTTTCTAATTCGTTTTCATACAATGGATGCTTAGAATTCTGTGCTTAGTGAGGGGATTAGATTGTTCGATAAGAAGCCATTGATTGTCAAAGGTTGGAGTCCTAATGTGAAATTATGCAAAGACAGTGTCAAGAAAGTACCAATTTGGATCCAGCTGCCTAGGCTTGATCAAAAATATTGGGGGAGGAACTCTCTAAGTAAAATTGCTAGATCTATTGGTACTCCAATTAAGGCTGTTACAGCTACCTGTCAAAGGGATAGGCTGAATTTTGCTTGAATGTTAGTAGAAGTGGATGTAGATCAACAATTCCCTGATCAACTTGAGTTTGAAAATGAGCTTGGGAGTGTAGTCACTCAACCAATCAAACATGAATGGCTGCCTATCAAGTGTGATGAGTGTGGAGGGATGGGACATGGTGGTGATGCTTGTAGGAGGCTTAGAAATATGAAAAAAGAAGTGGGTGCCAAAACAAATCCCTCAGCAACAAAATGCAGCTCCAGCAGTAACAACAACAGTTGATGAGGAAGGTTTCTCTAAACCCAAAACTTCAGGGAAGAATAAATCTCCAGTGACACTCCAGGTACCTGTGGACAATCCTTTTGCTGCTCTGTACCCTGAAAATGATGTGGGTCAGGCTATGCTTCTTCTTAATGGTAATGGTGGTGAAGTGGGTGAAGTGGGTGACGGGCCTTCCTCTCCACCCCCTTATGGATAACTGGGGTTTTTTGAATGTAAGAGGTCCGAATGGTTCTACTAAACAACAGAAAGTTAAATGCTCCTGTTCAACAATAAGGTGGGACTATTTGGCCTCTTAGAAACCAAAGTAAAACCCCATAACTTTGGTAAGGTCTTTGCTGGTACTGGGGATATATGGTTTATGACTGCTAATTACTCCAGTTGTGATAGGGGTAGAATTTGGATTGTGTGGAATCCTCATATCTTTGATGTAACTATTGGTTCTTCTTCTGCTCAACACATACATACTCATGTTACTCACATTGCTACTAGAAAATCTTTCTTCTGCACATTTGTCTATGGGTTTAATGATCCTCTTGATAGAATTCCATTATGGTATGCTCTTGATTCTATTGGTTCAAATATGTCCTCTCCATGGATTGTTTGTGGTGATTTCAACAATGTGATGAATTTTAATGAAAGAATAGGCTTCCATATCTCTCTTGATGAAGTCAGTAATTTTAGAGAATGTGCTAATAAATGTGGTTTGTTTAATCTTAAAACCACTGGCTCTTTCTACACATGGAACAATAAACAAGATGGAGGAGAGAGGATTTTTAGCAGAATTGATAGAATCCTTATCAATGATGAATGGTTGTCCTTATTCCCTGAGGTCATGGCTCAGTTCATCCCAGAGGGGCTTTTTGATCACAACCCTACAATCATCAAAGTATTTGGTTCTGCATTTTCTGGCTCCAGATCCTTCAAATACTACAACATGTGGTCTACTGCAGCTGACTTCAATGATATAGTCACCAAATGTTGGTCTATGAATGTTAAAGGGCCTCCCATGTTTCAAGTCATGTCCAAACTCAAAATGCTCAAGAAACCACTGCTTGAATTGAACAAAACCAGATTTAGTGATGTTGAAAAATCTGATGATATTGCGCTCATCCAGCTGCTATCCTGCCGGCAAGCTTTACATGCAAATCCCTCTGATACAGCTCTTGCCACAGCTGAGAAGTTAGCTGCTAAACATTACAGGTACACTCACAAAGCCAGAATTAGCTTCCTCAAACAAAAAGCTAAGTCTCATTGGCTTCAAGATGGTGATGCTAATACCAAGTATTTTCATACTTGTATTAGAAGTAGAAGACATTTTAATAAAGTACACAAGATTGTTGACATGAATGGAGATATGAAAGAAAAACCCGAAGAGGTGGCTGAAGCTTTTGTGATTTACTACAGAGAACTTCTTGGCACCACTGCTGCTACTTCTACTAAAGTTAATGAAGATGTTGTTAAAATGGGTCCTGTTCTTTCTTCCTCTTTTCAACAAGCTCTATTAGCTGATTACTCTCATGAAGAAGTGAAACAAGCCATGTTTTCAATACCTAGGGATAAAGCACCTGGAGTTGATGGTTACAGTAGTCAATTTTTCAAAGATGCTTGGCCTATTGTTGGTAAGCAAGTTACTGATGCAGTGTTGAACTTCTTTTCTACTGGCAAATTAATCACTCAACTGCATACTACTATCCTCACAATGGTCCCAAAGGTTTCTCATCCTACATCTGTAACTCAATACAGATCCATAGCATGTTGTTCTGTGATTTATAAATGTATTTCAAAGCTTCTCTGCAGCAGATTGAAGAGTGTTTTACCCCATCTCATTTCTAATAGCCAGGGAGCTTTTATTAAAGGAAGACAAATCATCCAAAATATCATGATTTGCTAAGATTTACTTAAACATTACAATAGGAGGAACACTTTCCCTAGATGTGTGGTTAAAGTAGATCTTAGGAAAGCTTATGACTCTGTATCTTGGTCTTTCCTTGAGGATATGCTCAAAGCTCTTCAATTCCCTAACAAGTTTATCAAGCTGCTGATGGTCTGTGTCACCTCCACAAAGTACACAATTTCTCTAAATGGTGGCCTCCATGGTTATTTTCCCTGGTGCTCAAGGCCTCAGGCAAGGTGACCCACTATCCCCTCTCCTCTTTGTGGTATGTATGAATACTTATCTAGAATCCTGGAAGTCATTGGTCAGCTGCCTCAATTCTCATTCCACCCTATGTGCTCTCATCTATATCTCAATCACTTAATGTTTGCTGATGATTTACCCATGTTTGCTACTGGGAATTCCTCCTCTATCTTATTACTTCTAAATGGTTTCAAGTCATTCTCATTTGCCTCTGGTCTTTCTACAAATAATCAAAAGTCTGCACTATACTTCTGTAATGTTCCTGCTGATGTTCAGATTACTATTACACTGATGTCTGGGTTTTCTATTGGCTTTGTTCCATTCAAATATCTGGGGGTACCTGTCTTATCTAGAAGACTTAATGTGCGATACTGTGATTCTCTTATTGATAAAATATGTGCCAAGATAAACACTTGGGGGAGCAGGAACCTATCCTATACAGAAAGAACACAATTGGTGAATGCAGTCCTAATCAGCATACATACTTATTGGGCTACTGTCTTTGTGCTTCCTAAGAGTGTGCTTGATAAGATTGTAACAATATGCAGGAATTATATATGGTCTGGAACCATGAATTACTCAAAACCACCTCCTATTGCTTGGGATTTGGTTTGTAGATCAAAGACTCAAAGAGGTGTAAATGTTAGGTATTGCCACACTTGGAACACAGCAGCAATGAGCAAATATATATGGTTTATAGCTTCAGAAGCAGATGGCTTGTGGGTCAAATGGATCCACCATCTATACCTGCAAGATGAAGACTGGAGGTCACACAAGCCTCCCCCCTCAGCTAGCTGGGCTTGGAGGAAATTATGCAGCATTAGAGACAGGTTGATACAAGGCTATAATGGCAATAGGTGGCTTCATAAAACATCAACACCACTATACCATATCCAGTGGCTATAAGTGGTTGAAATCATCATCTCAGTCCTATCAATGGACTAAATAGGTCTGAAATAGAGGTATATCCCAAAACATTCATTCATCTGCTGATTACTTATGAGAGACAGATTAAGAACCAAGAGTTGGTTACTCAGCTTGGGGATTGCTAGAGATGATAACTGCAGTCTGTGTGGACAAGGAGCTGAAAATCTTGAGCATCTCTTTCTTTGATTGTCACTTCAGTAAAGCTTGCCTTCAGCTGATAATTCAATGGTTATCACTTAAGAATATTCCTCAAGTGTACACAAGGGCATGGCTATGGATTCATAGGAGGTACAAGGGTTCAAAATATCGGAAGCAGGTGCTGTATGCAATTCTTGCTGCTCTAGTATACAAAATTTGGATAGCTAGAAACAAAGTTACGTGGGAGCACTTTGTCGCTAGGCCCTCTATGCTAGTGGAAAGCATCAAGATAGACATCAAACTCAGATATGCAAAAGCTGGTCCAAAGAAGATATCTAAAAATGATAGGAGTTGGTTTTCTTTGATTGTAAATAATTAACTAGTTCCTTACAGCATGCTTAATATGTTGTACCTCTTCTATTAGATAGTAGATCTTCCTAGAAGGGATGCCCTCTGATAGATTGAGAAGTGCAGAGGTATGCCCCGAAGTGTTTTGTACATAACACCTATTTTTGGTAATACAAATTAGCTAACTATTACCCAAAAAAAAAAAAAAAAAACCTCTTTGTTTTAGGAGGAATGACCATAAAACAAGGACAACTTCTACATCCTCACAAATAATTGTATAATGTTTGTTTGGTCATTCAAAAGAGTATGTTTCTTGGCACAAGTTTGTAAATATTTTTGCAATCGTGTATTCTAGAAACCTTTGAAAAATTAGAAACCACGACGAGTTAGTTGGGAAAATATATATAGTGCATTAGAGGCTCAAGATACTCTCTTATACTTTGAGAGCTCTTACATCTAAAAACAAGTTGTAGTCTAACCTCAACCTCATATTTGATGCTGCCCAATCTCGTCAACCTATTGTGATACTTGGTGGAAAATAATGTAATTTCTCTCCATCCACACATGGTATATCACATATAGCAACAACAGTGGCACTAGCATCCCATTTCTTAACATTGTGTGCTTTCATTCTTTTCAACTAGCTCAACAAAGATAGTAAACTTACATGCTTCTTCTTGATACCCAACTAGGAGAATAGTCTCTAGAACAATTCTTTTGCAAAGACACAGTTAGTTAGTCACATAACATGTGTTGGATGGTCTCATCTGTTGACACAAGCTACAAGTACTTATCACTCTAGGGATTTGAAATCTCACTAGTCTGTACTTTGTAAGCAGCCTACCTAGTTTGCAAGCCACAAGACAAAAGCATGTTTGGGCCATTAGCCCTACAATAAATCTGATGAGCTATCTAGAGTTTTTGTCTTTGGCCTCTAACATAACCAGATGATATGGTATATGAACCATTTTTACTATGTGTCCAGCCATTTGCAGATGAGTAACCAAGCTTCAATTTCCACTTAAGTTTATTCTTTTTGAGCCAATACCAACTTATGTTGTCGTTTTCCTTGTACTCCCAAAATAATGTTTGCTTCAGGTAAATGAAGTGGATTGATCAATTAACCCATATTGAATCATGTTTGGATGCAACAGCCCACATATACTTCTTAATTGCAGCAATGTTCCAAACTTTGCAGCTTTTGATTGCCAGACCACCCAAATACTTAGACGTACAAACATTTTCTGAAGATACAAGAGGCGTCTTTCTTTGCTACTGTCCCCATATAAACTCTCTACAACTGGTTTCTATCTTGTTTACAATATGCTGAGGCAGGATCAACACTGAGGCTTAATAATATTTGTAGAGAGAAAGAATTGAGTTAGCAAGTTGATATCTTCCAACATAGGATAGATGTCTACTTGTCCAACATTTGATCCTAGCTGAGATCTTGTCCACTAACATTTGACAATCAAATTTTCTCCATCTAATAGGTGATGATGGAAGCCCCAAATACTTCATAGGAAAACAGCCTTCACAAAGTCAGTTAATTGCAGAATTACTTCTTCACTCTCTAAAGGAACCCTCATGTGTATATGCATGATTTTAAGTTGTTAACACATAAGCATGAAGTACCAGCAAACTTAGTAAAAATATTTTTGCAAGACCTAAACTGATGCAAGGTACCATTTGCAAATCAATAAGAGGTCAATACGAAAGCACAGATTGACCAATCTTAGTGTTTCGCATAGAGGATGGAACATGAAGCTCTTTGATTTGTCCATAATCTTTTGTATTAACCTTGTCAGATATTCCATAGCTAGCACATATATAGGGAGGAAATAGGGTCTCCATGCCTTAAGCCTTTCCCACCTCCAAAGAAGCCACGTAACTCTCCATTGATCACCTGTGTAAAGCTTTTAGTTGTAATGCACGCCTCTATCCGTGAAGAAAATTTCTAGGGAAGCCATATGCTTTCTAATGCTCAAGAACAAACTTCCAATTGTTTGTGTCATAAACTTTCCAGATATATATCTTCATGAGACATCTAGCTGAAATATTCTTCCTACCATATAATTTTATTAGATCTTGACTAATCAAAATATTAAGAGAAATTGATCTCCCAGCCACAATGCACCGTGATACTCTTGAACAAGAGTGGATAGTACACTTTTCAATCTATGACTTATAAGTTTTAAAATGCCTTTGTACACTACATTGCAGTATGCAAAAATCCGTACTTACTAGCATTCTCCACCTTTGTGAGACGAGCAATAGTTGTGACACTGATACTCTTGAGTAATTTTCTACTTTCAAATAAGTTTAACAGCCTCACTACATTCCTCCCCTATAGTCTGCCAAGCTGCCTTAAAAACCTCCACCAAAACCATCTGGTCCATGACTCTGGATGAATAGAAAAGAAAGCTGACTTGATCTCTTCCTTTGTGAATTGTTTTATCAAGAGTAATTGCTAAGTTATAGAAAGGACATGACCATATTTAACTGGAGCTGGATCTATAGGCTTCCTACTGACCTCTTGCCCAAGCATCTGACCAAAATACTCAATAAAAGGGTTGTGTATTTCATTTTGGATCATATGTTTAAATTGAAGTAATTTACTCATGTGCTTCTTTTGCTTCAGTACAACATGGAGATACGAAGTATTATTATCTCTTAATGTGATCCATTCCACCCTACTTCTCTGTTGCATGATTTCTCTCTAGCTCTGTCCATTTCAATAAAGTCTTGCACAACTTCTCTTTCCTTATAAATATCTACATTGACTAGGATGTAGATGAGCTTCTTCTTGAGCATTATATATTTTAGTTGCTTGAGGCTTTTCATTTTCTTAGCTGCGCTATAGCACATTCTTTCACTTGTCTGGACCACCCATCTTAAATAATATCTTGAAAGTTATCATCACCAGCCCACATATTACAGTATCTAAAAGTGTATTTAGTCTTCTTACTATGGCCATCCATATATGTTATTGTAGGGTAGTAATCTTGCTGTAACACCCTAAGCCTCACATCGAAAGAATGTGAGAATTGAAATTGGTTTATAAGTGATAGAGTCCAACCACTTAAACAACAAGCTTTCCTTTTTGGGCTTAAGTAACCCTTTTATGGGCCCATTTGGGGAGTTCCCACCTTTGTGGGTTATGTTGTGAAGGTAGTTATGGTGGACTGTGACAATAGTGTAATACCCTAAGGATTTCATGGTTGATGATATCTTAAATGGTTTGACGATATTACTCATGTCACCAAGGTGCATCTTTTTTTTTTTTTTTTCCTTTTCAGGTTTCTCAATCTTTAGAAACTATAAAGTAAGCGTACACACCGGCAGTAGTCATGGGACGGGTGACCTCCTAGGAAGTTGTTGGAAATAATAAAAAAAAAAAAAAAATCTTGTATATGTTATCTAGAAATATGTAGAAATATCTTGTGTCTAGAATTATCATGAGAAAAGAAGGGTCTAAGTGTTAGAGTTCCAAAGTTAGATTAATATCTATAGCTAGATTAGAAGAACAATCTAGACAAATTGAGATAAGTGTGGAGCATGGCTTAGGAGGTGAAGCTAGGTCTATAAATGACCTTCTATGTGCTCATTTTGTGTGAAGCAAGAAATAGCAATCAAAAGATCAAATTTGTACCACTCACTCTTCCTTTCTCTTAACCAACTAATATTCTACACTAACTTACGCTACCGAGAAACCCAACAGTGGTATCAGAGTCATAGTCATCCTGAACCATAATCTTGTTTAAAATATGGCCACAATGGCTAATATCCCCTCATTTACAATACCAGTTTTTGAAGGTCAAATATATGACTTTTGGAAGATTAAAATGAAGACAATATTGAGACTATATGGGTTATGGAGTTATGTTGAAGACGGGTATAAGGAGCATGAGTATAAGAGTGGTTTAAATGAAGCACAAAAGAAGAAGTTACAAGAAGAAAGGATGGAGGATGCAAAGGATTTATTCTTGATACAACATGGGGTGATGGATACACAAGGATTTTGAGAGCTATATCGCAAAGGAGGCCTGTGAGATTCTACAACAAGAGTTTCAAGGAGATACCAAGGTGAGAAGTATCAAACTTCAATCTTTAAGGAGAGAATTTGAAAATTTGAAGATGAAAAATAATGAATTAATGAAAGATTATTTTTCAAAAGTGATTGAAACAGTTAATCAAATGAAATCATATGGAGAAGAAATCATAGATGAAAAAATTGTGAAAAAGATTTTAGTGAGTTGTCGGAGAAATATGACGATATAGTGGCTATAATTGAAGAGATAAAATATTTGTCAAAAGTTACGGTTGAACAACTTATGGGATCATTGGAATCAAATGAACAAAGAAAAAAAAGGCATGAGGAAAAAGAAATTGGGACCGCTTTACAAGCAAAATTATTTTTCAAGAAGAATAAAGAAGGAAAAAAAAATTGTGGTAAAGAAGGAAAATGAGGATGGAAGTGCAGTCAAGCAGGATGAAAACAAAGGTATAGAAACTAAACTTTTTGTTGCACCATTTGCAAGAAAACTAACTGACTCTGCAAATTGTTGGTTCAAAAGAAAACCACAGTGTTGGGGATGCAAAAGGTTCGGCCATGTGGAGAAGAATTGCAAGTTCAAGAATAATACGAAAGATGCTAGTTTTGGTCAATTTGATGAAGAAAATAATTGCTAGTTTTGGTCGATTTGGTGAAGAAAATAATGAAGATATATTGTGTTGAGACACAATTTTGGAGGAGATTGGTGACATGTGCACCAACAACAAAAGAAGATTTTGGAGAAGAAAATTTTGGAAGAGGCTGGTGACATGTGCATCAACATAATATTTGGTAACATGAGTACCATCAGGAAGATCATCAAAATTTTGAAGAAGAATAAAAAGAAAACGATGGTTGGTGGCACAAGCACCAGCGAACGCAGAAAAAGAAAAATGCGGAACAAATTTTGGAGAAAAACTTGACAAAGGAAGTCAAAATTTTTTTATTACTGGGAGTGTTGGAAAAAATCAAAAAATCTTGTATATGTAATCTAGAAATATGTAGAAGTATCTTGTGTCTAGAATTATCATGAGAAAAAAAGGGTCTAAGTGTTAGAGTTCCAAAGTTAGATTAACATCTATAGCTAGATATGAAGAACAATCTAGAAAAATTGAGATAAGTGTGGAGCATGGCTTAGGAGGTGAAGCTAGGTCTATAAACAGATCTTCTATGTACTCATTTTATGTGAAGCAATAATTAGCAATCAAAATATCAAATCACTCTTCCTCTCTCTTAACCCACTAACATTCTACATTACACTTTCGTTACCCAAAAACCCAACAGAAGCATCTCAAGAGCATGCGAATGAGGACAAAGCATGCTGAAAAATTTGTGGTGGTCAATGGGATCATTTCTCAATCAGGAGAGTAGATATTGGTAGCACCAACAGCCTATGTAGGAGGCTGGCGTGTTACAAACGGTAACAGAGAAACATTGCGATCGCGTGCTAAGCCTGTGGGCCAAAAGTGTCTGGCAAGCCACTGTAATACCCTCAGGATTTCATGGTTGAGGATAGCTTAAATGGTTGATGGTATTACTCATATCATCAAGGTGCATTTTCTTTTCAGGGAGCCCAAACCCAAGAAACTCCACAGTTAAGTGTGCGTGGCTTGCAGTAGTATTGGGATAGGCAACCCCATGGGAAGTTTCTTAGGAGCATGCGAGTGAGGATAAAGCATGATGAAATGACATGTGGAGTTCTGTGGGGTCAATCCTCAACCTTGGTAGCACCAGCCTTCTGTGTGGAGGTTAGAGTGTTACAGTTGGTATCAAAGCAAACGTGCAGCTGCGTGTTGAGCCTGTGGACCAAGATTTCTTGGTCAGCCACCTGGCAGGGATGAATTGTGGGCCAGCTGAGAGCCCAAGGCACAACGAGGATGTTGCATCTTAAATTGGGGAGTTTGTAATACCCCAAGTCCCACATAGAAGAATGTGAGGATTGCAATTGGTTTGTAAGTGATGGAGTCCAACCACTTAAACAACAAGGCCTTCCCCTTTTGAGCTTAAGTGGCGCATTCTATGGGCCCAATGGGGGACTTCCTACCATAATGGGTTGTGTTGCGATGGTAGTTGGGTTAGACTGTTACAATTGGTATCAGAGCAACACTACGACCGCGTGTTGAGCTTGTGGGCCAGGAGTGCCTGTTCACCCACTTATCAGGGGTGGATTCTGGGGTTAGATGGATGCCCAGTGAGCAACAAGGATGTTTCATTCTTTGAGTGAAGGTGAGTGTAATACCCCAAGGATTTCATGGTTGATGATAGGTTAAATTGGTTGTATGGTATTACTCATATCACCGAGGTGCATCTTCTTTGTAAGGAGGCCAAATCCAAGAAACCCCACAGTTAAACGTGCTTGTCTTGCATTAGTATTGGGATGGGTGATCTCCTGGGAAGTTTCATAAGAGCATGCGAGTGGGTACAAAGCATGCTGAAAAATTTATGGTAGTTTGTGGAGTCAGTCTTTAACCTAGAAAGCGGATCTTGGTAGCACCAGCGTCCTGTGCCGAGGTTGGGGTGTTACAGCAGCTTAGCAGGGGCGGATTCTGAGGCTAGATATGTCCAGTGAGCAACGAGGATGTTGCATTCTTTGAGTTAGGGTGAGTTAACTACCCCAAGGATTTCATGGTTGATGATAGTTTAAATGGTTTGATGATACTACTCACATAACCAAGGTGTATCTTCTTTTCAGGGAGCTCAATCCTTCAAAACTATACAGTTAAGCTAGAAAGTTTAGGGATAGGCGACCTCCTAAACGTTTTTCAAGAGCATGAGAGTGAGGACAAAACATGTTGAAGACACTTATGGTGGTCCTTGGAGTCACTCCTCGACCAGGAGAATGGATATTGGTAGCACCAACAGCCTGTATAGGAGGTTGGGATGTTTCAAAGTAGAAATATGTTTCATAGTGTTCATAAATAGTTATCCAAGTCGCATTCCAAGCAGCAGCATCAATTATATCAACCACAAACACATCTTTCCACCACTTAACTCATACCCTCCCATTAGCATGGTGATTATAATTCATATAACAACGCTAACCAGGACAATTCTCTAATAACTTTCTGCAAATTTATGTTGTTTTATTTTGGTTTCAACTAAACCCCACAAAGCCCACATTATTTCTCCTACAAAACAGAGAGAGCTCTCTTTGCTTATTGGGCTAATTAAGGCCCCTTATGTTCCAAGAGAGCATCTATCTATGACAAGTAAGGGGTCTATGGGAGATTGCACAGTTTCATCTATAAAAGCATGATCTACCATACCTTCTTGTTCGAGACCTTCAAATGTATATACACACAATTTGGGAAAAGGAGATTGCAGCTTTGTTCTTCTTTTGAGTTGATTTGGAGAAAGTCCAGCCCACCTTGTCAGATGCTTCTTTAGGCATTGAAGTAAGCTTGGCAGGTTGCTCTGCAGCCTTTGGTTGGCAAACCTTGTTAGGAAGCTTTTTCTTACACTTCTCTTCTTCATGACCAATGCCGCCATAAAAATCACACTTAGTTGGCTTCCATTCATATGTCATTGATTGAGATATAAGTCTACCATTCACATATCAAAACATCACTTCATTTGAATATTGTCCATTAATTGGACCTCAATCAAAGCTCAAACAAATTTTGTCTCTTGTGGTTTTATCCAACATTTTTGGATGTCCATTGAGGGTGCAGATTTTCCTATTCCCCATTGGACTCCATGACCTCACATCCAGGTTATAGAGTTTGACCCATATTGGTACATTGTTATCCCAGCATTCAAATCATCAATATCTTTAGCCCACGATTTAACAATCGCGGTTCACTATCAAAATGAAAAACCCAACCTTTAACACTTCATCTTGCCCCACACTAGATTGAAAATGAACTAGTAGTATTCTATTTATCATCATAACAATTTTAACCATATCATAATCCTTCCATATATCCTCTTTATGTATCCATTCATCAATCATCATTTGACATTTGAGCTTTTGCCCCCAAAATGAAGCACACAACAGCATTGTTCCACTAGTAATTAAATTTAGATTTAATATTTGGATACTCAATTTTTCTATATTTCTTACCCTCAGACTCAATCAAGGGAATAGATTGCAGTGTAAATCCAGCAGAACTCAATTTGGAGACATTAAATGAATTCAAGGGAGAAGGAGACTTACGAGGCTCAAGAGAAAGAGATCGCTGCAAAGCCCTGTTCACCTCAGACTGTTCTCACTCCACTTCATCCGCAACTTCGATGGTGAGGAGAATTTTTGTAAGTTGTCATTGAAACGACTACACACCTTCGATTGCATATGCCCCTCCAATGGAATCAACACAATGTGAATGATTTTGACCGCTGCAGCTAAAGTTGACCAGCACTGAGAGGATTTCTAGGTTTAGGTTTCTCGCAACCTTCGTGGGGTCCGGATTATCCCCATCATTCACTAAATTAGTTCTATCCATTGTCGCATATTGTTTTCTCTAAGATTTCTTCACCTGATTCTTCTTAGGCCGGCCACACTTACCCCCTACCATGGCGTCAGTTCATCTTAGCAGTGAGCTAAGCTTCACCAAGAGAGAGAAAATACAGCGCCTTCCATTTTTTGTTTGGATAATATTATATGTAACTTAGCTTGCACTATGAAATAGATGAGTTAACATGGTCAAGTAGTTAGTGTCCTTTGTACAATAGCAAATGTTTTCAAGGTTGCAGATTTATATATCACTAATTGTTCAGTTCCTTAAAACTAGCTACTTCTAGTTCTTCTTATTTTTTCTTTTGATGGTTATTACTTTACTCTAGTTACTTGTTCGTTCTTGCAAAAATGGCCATTCACTTTGCATTAGCTAGCACGTTCTTGTAAATTAGTTATTTGATTGTTTTTTTAGATGATTTTTCTATGTCATATTAACTCATTGATCTAAGATGGATTCTAAATTTACTGTTTTTTTTTTTCTCATACGTGTAAAATTAGTTACTGTTTATTTGTTTGGCATTATTCTTTATTTTGTACTAGCTAGTGTGCAAGCGACTAAATGGATTGTTCATTTCATACATGTAATGGCATGTGTGGCTTGCACGCTTGTACTCGCACTCATAATATTCTTTTTGCATGATTCATGTTCTTCTCCTCTTACGAATCTGGTTCCTTGATCCTGTTACTTTTAAGTCTCTCTTTGCTATGTTTTGGTTAGCACCTAACAATTAGCTACTTGGTTTATGCTAGTATTAGATTAATACTAGGTTTATACCTGTGCGCTGCACGGTTTGTAATACATTACTAAATTCTAAGTTAGTATTAGTCTGCTTAATTTTTTTTAACTTTTAAATTAAACATCGAAGCAAGCTATTGATTTGTACATTTATCATCGTTCATAACTCTTCAACATTTAGAGTGTATCTTGTATTAATTCACATTTACTTTGGTAAAAATAAATTAGGAAAATAACAAAAATAATCTGAAAACAACAAAATACAGTGCAACAATAATGTGC